>JBBPBX010000363.1:29099-44099 GCA_038048925.1 Garcialebias charrua
CGTTCTCTTATTGCCCTTCACCTCGCTTAAACCTGAACTTTCTCTTCGCGGGACTTCTCTGTTGCTTCATCGCTCGACCAGAGGTGAGCTTGCTCCCTACACAGGGCGTACAGAGAATTATTCCTGCGTACTGCTGGGCTAGCGAAAGCTAGTCCGGCACATTTTTCCTTAACCCCAAAGTTTTTTCTTCTCCTCTTTCCGCAGACTGCTTCGCTCGACGGCGCTAACTGCGTCACACCGCTACCTCTGCTAATTCGTAGCAGGCTAGCCAGCGAAAGTGACGCGACGGAGGAGACGTCTAAAAAAAAAGGATTTTGGAAGGACTAGCTCGTTTTATCTTGGACATGCCTCGGGAGAAAGGAAAGCAAAAGACAAGACTTCCGAAAAAGACTAGCAGGACGGCGAGCCCAACCTCGCGCGCCTGCCCCAGCGGATGCGGTTTTTCCCTCTTGGCGACGGACACCCACGAGGCCTGTCCCGTCTGCCTGGGGATGCTGCACTGCACGCGAAGATGGCGCTGGACGCGCCCGACTCTTGCCCACACTGCAGCCAGATGCTGGAGGCGGTGAGGAGGCACCGGGCGGACTTCGTCGCCAAAGCCATGGGCGTTGCTGCGGCACCAACAGACCCGGACACTACTGAGCCTCTCACTCCCACGCCGGAGCTCGAGAGCATGGCTCTGGATGACAACACCCGAGTCGAATAGGGCAACAGCCCAGATGCGCTGGCTCCCATGGTGGACTTGAGAGTCGAATTCGACACTCGAGGTATGATGAACGAGGACGATATCTCGATATCAGCCTCAGGAGAATTTTCTGCGGATGACGCCGATGTTGAGTACGAGGAACAGGGAGAAGACCTTTCTCGCACCCCGGCGCCTGTGCTCCCGGAGACTGACTTTTCCATCCTTGCTCTGTTCGACTTGTGTCGCAGAGCAGCAGACGCGTTGCAGATCCCGTGGCTGGAACCTCCACCTTGTCAAAAAGTCACGAGGTTGGCATGAAATTATTTTACTCAAAGCAGAAGGCCGCCACGAGGCAAAGAATACCCATCTTTCCGGATTTCCTCACAGAGCTGACTCGCACCTGGTCTCAGCCCAGAGCTCCTATGCTGGTACCGCTCTCGCAGTTCCTCGACGTGGATGGGATGGATGCAGCGGGAATAGCCAATGTGCCTCAAATGGAGGGCACGCTGGCGTCTCACCTGGCTCCCAAGTCATCCGGGACGAAACCAACTCTCCCCAACAAAGCCTGTCGAGTCTCGGCTTCTCTGCTTGAGAAATTCTACAGAGCTCAGGGCCTCGCGGCGCGCACAATGAACGCATCCGCCATGATGCAAGCATACCTGGCCGAAAAACTGCAGGAGCTCCAGGTAACGACAGACAAGCAAGCTGCCGCCGACGTGTTGGATGAAGCCCGTAGGGCAACAGACTTTGTTCTCCGCATGATGGGGACAGCAGCTATTGCACAAGGCAGAGGCATGGCTGAGGTGGTCATCGCACAACGCCATCTGTGGATGACCCTAACTGACCTCCCAGAGGGACAAAGAATTCCTTTTCTTCACCATTCGATAGAACCGACAGGATTGTTTGGAAAAGCTCTGGATCGAATTCAGACCAGGCTGGACCAGAGGCGCAAACAGGCTGAAGCTCTCCGGGTAGGCATCCCCAAGAGAACCTTCACCCCCCCCCTCCGCAGGGAGTCAGCTGGGGGCAGACTCATGAAACCTCGACACCACTCAGCCATACGTGCCCCACCGCAAAAGCGGCCGGCATGCGAGGCAGAGCACCGGCAGAGACCACCGCCGGGCCCACCTCGGACCGAACACGCCTGGAGTAAAAACAGATTTGTTCCCCGCCAGGCGGTCCGACATAGGGCCTCCTCGGCGAATCGGGACACCAGACAGAAGCATGCCTGATGAACCACGCCCGCTTCTCGACTTTACAGGATCACCCGCCCACGTGGTACGGGAAATGACCTTTTCACGTCCAGACTTTGTTTGTAGCACGGAACAAAAAGCTAGTGACTTTGTTTTATGCACGAATCATGTCTTCTCTGCTGTGAGTGACATAAAGTCAAATATGTCTTTACACATAAGCACGAATAAAGCTCAAAAAACAGTACCTCTCTGTTTCTTGACTAAAAAAATAAAAAAAATACAACAACAAACATAGTAACATCATCAGCACGGCCTCCTCTGTTCTTCCAGCCGATATAAAGAGCGGGGGCCATCATTCCCCCCTCCCTCGCGGCTCATGGGGTGCTAGCCTAATCAATAAGCCCCAGCAGGGTGCCTCGGGTCTGTCCGCAACACCGCCTTTCACCAATAATGACAACAGATTGCCTCTGCCTCCAAACACTCTCGATCAGAGTGGTATGGCGGTACATCTGCAGGAAGGCCCTCTCCCTAACGTGGTTGGCCCTCAAGGGACCACAGGAATCAGGGCCCTTGAGGAAGAGCTGGCTCCACCACCTGCTCCTCTCCAGGGACCCTCCACATCACCAGAAGGAACAGTCTCGCTGCTTAGGCTGAGAACTGTGGCAAATTTCAGCTTGGTGGCTGAGAGGAACAAACTGGTGGCCTCAGGCCTGCCCGAGAACGTGGTAAATACCATTCAAAATGCCCGAGCTATGTCAACACAGTCTCTCTACGCTCGGAAATGGCGTATTTTTGAAGCTTGGTGCACAGAAAGAAATATTATTTCTTATTCATGTGACTTGGCTCAGCTCCTCACCTTTCTTCAGGACCTACTGGAGAAAGGTCGTTCTTTCTCAACCATTAAAGTATTTTTATCAGCAATTTCGGCCTGTCACGAGGGCTAGGGGAGCAGGACGCCTGGCGCGCACCCGCTCATAATAAGATTTATGAAGGGCGTGCTAAGGAAGAGACCCCCCAGCAGGATCTTGACCCCTGGATGGGATCTTAGTCTGGTCTTGGGGGCTCTCTGTGATCCCCCATTCGAACCACTGAGCGACATTAAGATAGACCTTTTATCTTATAAGACCGCTCTACTACTGGCTCTGTGCTCGGCGAAACGTGTGGGTGACCTCCATGCTCTGTCCATGCACCCAATGTGTACATGTCTGCCCCTGATGGGTCAAAGGTCACCCTAAGGCCTAATCCAGCATTTATCCCCAAGGTCTTGACTCTGAACCCCAGAAGTCTGGACTTTGATCTCTCTTCTTTTTCCCCTGATCCTGTCCTCACTCAGGAACAGAAAAGGCTGAAAGCACTCTGCCCCGTGAGGGCTTTAAGCACTTACATGCAGAAAACAGCTGAATGGAGAAAAACAAACCAACTGTTTGTGTGCTTTGCAGCACCTGCTACTGGAAAGGCCCTATCAAAGCAGCGCCTCTCACACTGGGTGACTGAGGCCATAAAAAAGGCGTACAGTAGCAAAGGTCAACAGCTGCCCTCTGGAGTGTGCGCTCACTCCACTTGGGGCTTGGCCATCTCATGGTCATTGTTCAAGGGTGTACCAGTTGCAGACATCTGTGCGGTTGCAAACTGGAGCTCAACAAACACGTTTGCAAAGCATTACAGTTTGGACGTTGCTGCGTGTGATGTCACTCAGGCTGTCCATTCTAACACACAGTAAAAAGCAGCCTTGAGATGCCTGCTGAATAAAGGCGGACGTTCATACTAGCTTGCATTTTACTGAGCATTTTCAAGGGCGTGAATGAATTACGTTCCCATAGCATTTATGTTGCACCGAGTGACTGACTGATAAGGGAACTGAAAGTTATGCACCATAACTCATGTTCCCTGAAGGAAGGGAACGAGGTGCAACATACCTGGCCCTTTCAATGCTGAAAGCTCTGTGAAGTGCATTTTGGAGGACGATGGATGGGCGTCAGCGCCTTAAATACCCAGAGGGCGGGGTCTCTGGCGTGACGCTGACGCCCCTGCCGTAAAGGCGTGATTGTATTCCTTCAGGTAATCGCGTGGAGCGCAATTTCCCATAGCATTTATGTTGCACCTCGTTCCCTTCCTTCAGGGAACATGAGTTATGGTGCATAACTTTCAGTTTACAGTTTTGTTTTACTCTTTATGAATACAAAGAACTATGATCGTTTGTGAATACAACATTTTTCTATGAGAATACAAATTTACAACTGTGATCTTGTGTCACGCGCAGTGCTTAATTTGTAAACCAGATGATGCTGGAATGCAAATAGCGAGGGTGGTGGGGGTGGGGGGGGTCATCCCCCAGAAACTTTTGAATAAAGTAGATGCAATTCATAGCATTATGATATTTTCAACAGGTTACCAATTCATCTATGTTTACCTACATTTGTAAACACTTGATTCAATAACTACTTTAGAGAGCAATAAGAAGTAACCTGACCAACAGCTCTCCTTGTGTGAATAGAGCATGCTCCGCTTCTCTCAAGCACCCTAACACCACTCCCACCCCCCGCACGTGTCAACCTGAACCTGATTTTTTCATTGCAAGCTGTGGATAGTATGGTAAGTCTGTTTGGCCTTCAACTGGGAAGCTGTCCAGATGTTGGGCATCCCTCACTTGGCTGTTTGACATTTTGATGACTGTTATTTTGATAAATTGGCACCGTTGTTTTGATACGTGATGCACATGATTATCCATCAAACATTTCTCTTGTATTTTAATAAATAATCAAAATGTTATTAAATACCTACTTAAACTGTAAAACTGATTTGCAATTTAGTTGAGCTGTTTAATAATATTTTTGTTTCTTTCAATCTGTAGGAGCCAAGATGGTCTAGTGGCAGGGCTTTTGACTACGGACCCGAAGGTCGCGGGTTCGCGCCCCGGCCACTACCCAGCTTGGGGTGTCTATGAGTGCACACCTATTTCTCCAGCTCCCCGGGCGCTTTCGGGCTGCTCACTGCACCACCTGGTAGGTGGTTGGGTTAAATGCAGAGACGAATTTCGTCTGTGTATGGGAAACATACGCAGATGACAGGAATAGACATTATTATTATTATTATCAATTGTCCAAGACTGTACTTTTAGGGGGTGGATATTTTTTTTAAGGATAAAAATGGAAATGCTTACTTGAAGGGGCAGCTCGTAAGTGATATAAAGAAGCTCACAAGTGGATGTTATGTTTAAAATTAGTGATATAGTTATTTTCAGATTATATATCTGTAGGTTTTATTTGTTGGAGGCAGTCAAATTTGTTCATAATTTTATTATTAGCAAGCCTGATAGATAACAGATCCAAGCAAACAGTTACCGGAATGCACCCTGTCAAAATAAGAGTGTTCCCAGATCTCGTTCTGGCAGAATTCGGCTCAAATTAAAACCTGATCAGGTGGTCACAGTCTGGTCAACTGAGCACACAACACATCAATACATGCTGTCCATGAATTTTTAACACTTTCTCTGTCTCAGCTTAATAGTACCGGCACTACCGGAATTCCACTTAAAAACAGGAAAACAAATCACCAATGGATTATCAGTAGGAGAAATGTTAGCAGTTCTATTAGCAGTGTAGTGGGTGGAAGACATAAACCAATAAAAACCATAATATGTTAAAATTCAAGTTCCGTATTGTTGAGTTTAAAACAATCATTCAGAGAGCAGGCCAGACATTTTATTAGAAATACGCCATACATTATTCAGAATACAAGGGATGGGATTAACAACCGCATTTTTATGGGTGCCAGCTCATGTTGGAATAAAAGGAAATGAGATGGCAACTAAGATGGCAAAGAAGGCAACTCAAAATCATTTTAATTTCACAGTACAGTACATACAAGTAAATCAGAGGTGATGAGTATCATCAGAAACTAAAGAAAGAATGGCAGGAAAGGTGGGATGTAGAGAGAAAAGGAAGATGTTTTTTAAACGCTCAAAAATGAGAACTGGAACTTGAATCACAACACGTGCAAAGCGTATCGACATGCTCTGTGCTCCATTAACCAGCCTGCGACCATGTGACATAAGATCACAGTTGTAAATTTGTATTCTCTTAGAAAATATTCATATTCACCAACAATCATAGTTCTTTGTATTCATAAAGAGTAAAACAAAACTGTAAACTTGAAATTTGTATTTGTAAGTTTGTGACGTAACATTTTAAATTGTATTTTTTATAAAAGAAACACACACTAAATGTACAAATGCTAGTTATGCACAACTATTATTCATGTTCAGGCTGCTGTTTAATACACCGTATTATATTACATCATTATTATTTAGCATATTACCATAGATTATTGTATACGGTTTCTTTTTTATATAAATAAAAAAAAAAAAATGTCACATTTTTGTCATCTGTGTATGTTTCCCATACTTGACAGACGAAATTGGTCTCTGCATTTAACCCAACCACCACCAGGTGGTGCAGTGAGCAGCCGTGGTCAGCGCCTGGGGAGCTGGGGAAAATAGATGTGCACTCATAGACACCCCAAGGTGTGCCGTGGCCGGGTTTCGAACCTGGGTCCTTCGGATCCCAAGTCTAATTCCCTAGCCACTACACCATCTACTTTGTATTTTTGCTATTCTTGGGTGTAACTGGGACCTTGAGTACACAATTTCATTCCACCTCATGTAAATGGTAAATGGAGCTTACTTATACAGTATAGCGCTTTCCAGACCCCTTTGAGGGGCCCCAAAGCGCTTCACAGTACCAACCATCCACCCATTCATACACACATTCATACACCGGTAGCGGTAGACTGCCATGCAAGGCGCCATCCAGTCCTACCGGGAGCAACTCGGGGTTAAGTGTCTTGCTCAGGGACACAACGAGGTATGCCGTGACCGGGGATCGAACCCGAGACCTTCCGGTCCTGAGCCGGCTGCCCTGCCTCTACACCATCTCGGCACCACAATGTACCACATGCGATGGGAATGACAACCAAGAACCTTGACCCTACTGATTAATATGCACATAGTTCTGTCTTTACATATACAGTGTGTTTATTTTGACAGTCTTGTACCCCATACATTGTGGCCTTTAGATGGCCACACTGAGCTAGTTTAACAGCAATGTGCTCATATTAGAGTTAAAGGGTGACCCTGAAGGCACTATCCACAGCTGAGAGTTGTTTTATGTCTTTAGTGGAGCAGAAGTCTTGAGTGGAAAACCCCACACTGTGAGCACTGGGGACACACTGGAAGCTGTTACATCGCGTGTTTGAGGAGCAGCTCTTGTGGTTCTGGGTGGAACTTACATGGATGGAAGACAACCTGACCATGTTCTGAAGCAGAAAGTGGTACAAGAGTAAAATCTTTTCACTATAGTTCTGTCACTCTAATAGAAATGTCTCCAAGGCATCACAATCACTCTGCTCTGTTACATTCCCTCTATCAATACCTCCGTTAAACATGATGCTGCATTACGTCCCCCATTGCTCTCACCTCTCGCTCATGTCCTCAGCTCTGTGTCCACTAAAAGGCTGAAAGCCGTCTCTCTGTGGGGAGGCAGGACTGCAGGGGGAGGCGTGTCCAGATCGTCCCAGAGAGGCTCGACGGCTCCGTCGCCTCTCCAAGCCTCGTTGTTTGTCCACAACACCAAGGCTGGACCGTCGACGATCCCTGCATCCTGTTGGTGGGGGCTGGCTGTTGTTGTCACCGTCTTCGTGTTGTAAAGCCATCTGAAGGTAAAAAAGTAGACATTAGGTGGATTAAATATGGTCAGCTGCAGGGCCGGATTAAGGAGGATGGGGGCCCCTGGGTGTTGTTGTTTGTTTGTTTGTTTGTTTGGGTTCAGATGATATACTGTATAATAAATTAAAAAAATATATACATAAACTGGTTCATATCCAAATTACTATGGTAAAGTATGATGAGTTATTCACCAACATACAGGTAACCCCCGACCTACGACCCCATCGACCTGCGAACCACGGGACCTACGAACATATCATATTTAATAAAAATATGAAATTACTGTATTAAAAAAAAAAAAAAAATTTTTTTTTTTTTTTTTTTTTTTGTGTTTAAATGTTCTTAATTTCATGTGTACATCACTTTGTTGCAGCTCTGGTTGTTTTAAAGGCTTTATAAATAATAATTATGATAAAAAAGATCATTTCTGATCATTTTTGAGCAATTTTTGAGCAATCTTGGGCAACAGGAAGTAGGTCTTCAGTTTACACGGTCACAAATTAATGTAGAACACCGGACGCTATTTTAGGTTCAGTCACTGGGGTCTCCGGTCACAAATTAATGTAGAACACCGGACGCCATCTTAGGTTAGCTGCCGAGAGCCGGACGAAGACTGGTGACCAGGATGGCTTCATATGGATTAATTACTAGCTGGAAACGTCTCTGTGAACTTTGTGGATGTCTCAGGCAGCAGCGGATTTATCGCCGATCGTGCCAGGCCGCCGTGCGAACACCTCCGGCCGGCCTGGCTACACCTCCGGCCTGGCTAGCTCCAGAGCTAACACTGGAGCTAACACGGGAGCCGGCCTTTTGAACACTGGTGACCAGGATCGCATCATATGGATTAATTACTAGCTGGAATAGCTCTGTGGACGTCTCAGGCTGGAGCAGCGGCTGGAGCAGCAGCTGCAGATTGATCGCGCCGCCGCTCCAACACTAGCTCATGGCTTGGCTAGCAGAAGCTAGCCAGCTAGCTAACACAGGTCTGGAGCAGCTGCGGTGGCTTGCCGGCCCCCGCGCTGCTTGGCCCGAAAACAATCAACGCATGGCAACCTATGTCGGCTTTGACCATCTCAAAGTAAGAAAATATATTTTTATTTATTCTGTAAATGTGAATAGCAATGTTTAACATTACAGTACACTACTTTACATGCTTAAATGTGTGCGCGCGCTCCGTTAGCATGATAAATAAAGGTTGAATGAATGAATGAATGAATAATTTTTTTTTTTAAATATAATTTTCACCCCCTACCTACGAACGGATCGAGCTGCGAACGGTTCTTAGGTCCCAAACTCGTTCGTAGGTCGGGGGTTCCCTGTACTTTCGAAGGTAGTACTGTAAATCTTTTCACTTACTGGGATGTTCTTTCTTTCAATCAGCATTTAAAATGAAATTTTCCAGTCCTTGTACTTGATAGGATCACCAACAGTTTTCCATTTGTCATAACTGAACTTGAAACGAGTTTGAAGCTTGTTTGATCTTTCTTCATGCAGTGCTTGGCCTTTCTCTGTGAGTTTTCTCTGTCTTACACTTTTCCTCAAGCTCTCAGCTGAAACAGCTTGACTTGTGCTTGGCTCTAATGGGTTTATATCTGCGGCTTCTTCTTCATGATTTCCTTCTCGCTGCAACTCCACAGCTTCAGCATCACAGTCGTTTTGCATGGCCTTCTCACTGCTCATTGTATACTTTGGGCCTTATTAATTCAGTTTAACGTTAATGTCCTTATATTAAAGTCTGTAGCTTTAACTTAGCTTAAATACTACCTTTTTTAATTTGTTTATAAACTTGAATAATCCCCTGTTTTTCTTTTCTTTTCAAAATGAACCTAAATGTGGTGTGGGTTTAATTCCCCTTTTAAATACCACCCTTTGAATATATTTACAAACTGAAATAATTTTCACTGCAAAGATCAAGTTAAGCATGGTATTATAAATCTTAAATCAGAATAAGAAATCTTTCATTTGTTAGAAACAGAAAATTATTTCAATGTCAAACAAAATTATACAACTCGCTGCCCTTTTTCCCCTTTTTTTTGTGTTCACGCTTAATTTGTCAAACACTTGTAATTCACTTAAAATTAACTTGGTAACAATCACCTTGTATGAAACAAAAAATGTCTTAACTTTTAAACTTGTGCCTCCAAGTTTAACAGCAGGTTAACAGCATTAACAGCAGGTTAAAGCACTTACAGAGTGCCTTTAAAGTTAGCTAGGTTAATTCAACTGTTCACCATTAACTTATTTTAAAGGTGTTACCTGCTAGCAGATTAACCACACTGAACTCCTGAACACTGTCTGCCTCTGCGCTTGCAGCGTCTCTCTCTTTGATCCCAGAGAGTGACGTCACCGCTTAACGAGTTCAGTGCTCCTCCGCTCCGCACGGGCTTCTCTCCTCCCTCTGCTCCTCTCCAGACACAGCTCTCTCAAGCACGTAGCAGGCACGTAGAGTTCTGACTGAACTCCAACGGTAGCAGACTGAGTTCAGACACTATCCGTTCACAAAAAAAAAAAAAACTTCCTTCGGGGGCGGGGCCCCCAAAAGTGCCAGGGCCCGGGGCTGAAGCCCAGGGAAGCCCCTGCGAAAATCTGTGCTTGGTCATCTGGTCTCAACACAATAGATCAAATTTCCTCAACACGAAGACTGGGCGAAGGAGAGCCCTCCTGCCCTGATGGGACACTGGCAGCCAGATACACAATGGATTACTGGGGGAAGTGGAAGGACGTGTGACTGTCCATTTTGTCAGTTGAGGATGCTGAAGATGTGTACACATTTGGATTTATGGTAACACTATATCTGCTTTTTGGAGTTGGTGGTTACCTGGTATATCGACAAGTTCGGAAAATGTCAGCAGCTGTTCTGGCCATTGTAAAGCTGCCTGGCATGTCGTTGAGATGTACGTACTAGCAGGACTGTTAAAGGCAGATGGAAATTAACAAAGCTCGGCCTGACCCAAAACAAATGTTGCTATCTGAACCTGGCTCCCCCCGTGTAAGCCTTGGAAGGTTGACTATCTCAAATTCTACTGGATGTTATGTGAATAAGACGCTCTGCTCCCCCCACCCCTCCCCTCCCCGCTCCCTTCCTCATATGTCTTTATGTCTGTCTTTTGTCTGCCTTGCGCTGTGTCCTGTTAGGGACACAGTGTGAGATGATTTTCCCTTTTTTCTAATCTAACAAAAATAAGGAAGCGCCCCTCAGTGAGGCTGCAGCCTCAGACACCCCGTCTACCTTGTCTGTCGTTTGTTGGTTTGTTTGTGTTTCTTCGGACAGGCTGTACTGAAATGTAATTTCGTTGTGCGACTGTGCAATGACAATAAAGCTGATTCTGATATAATTTACTATATACTGTATACATATAATATAATTTTCAGGTCTCCCTTGTAAATGAGTCCCAGAGGCTCACTGGGATTAATTTGTATAAATAAAGGTTTAATGAAAACTATAGACTTTATTTAGCTTGTCTCTGACCTCATAGATGTTGAGCTGCTCAACCAAGTCCAGGTCAGTGCCTTTCCGTCCCAGGTGTCTCTGGGAGACAGTCTCCATGCTCTGTTCCTCCAGACTGTCCACCATGTCATAGAAGGAATCCTGATCAGGCAGAGCTGCAAGTGTCTGCAGCAACAAGAGACGTGAAAATTAGTCAGACTTTTCAAATAACACAACATTTTAGCTGGAGAGGGAAGTTCCTGAGGCAGTGCCCTAAACACATTGTGACTTCAAAAGTATTCACTCCCTTTGGCCTTCTCTGTTTATTTTATTGTATTGGGAGATGTATTTTTAATATAGCAGTAAGTACCGTACACCTTTGAAGCCATGCGTTTAGGGTCAGTCCTGCAGTAAGGTTAACTTCCTCCCCAGTCTCTGAACACGTTCCCTCAGTATTCTCTATATTTTTCTCCATCCATCTCTTTTTTTACTCTGTTTACCAGTTTCCCAGTCCCTGCTAATGAAAAACACCCCCACAGCATGATGCTGCCATCACCATGCTTCACTCTAAGGCTGGTGTTCTTAGCATGATGGAAGTTTGCACCAAACATGGTGTTGTCTGTGGTGGCTGAAAAGTTTGGTTTCAGTTCGATCCGACCACAGCACCTTCTTCTACATGTTCAGGGAGTCTTCAACACACTTTAAGGCAAACTATAATCAGTCCGTTTATCCCAATATAACCCTGGTTAATAATTCAAAATATGCACAAAAGAACTAAGAGCTCATAAATATCTACATACCTTGTTAATGAGAGTCATTGCATAGACTAGCAGTTCAGTGTCCACGCCGTCCTTCTCTTGCAAGATCTCCATAGCATTTGACCATGGCTTACAGCCTGAATTACAGTTAAAAAAACAATATATTTTAGCTTCCGAACATCTTGAACTCCTAATAATATAAACCAAAATGTAAAGAGAAAGCCCAGTTGAGTCATGCCAAGAGTATTTTCACCTCTCTTTGTGTCTACTGAAGTGATGGCCTGTATCAGCAGCGGTGTGTTGGACTCAGAGTACTCCACAAACACCAGCAGCAGCTTCAGAGCTGTTTTTACCACCAGACGAAACTAAAGAAGAAAAAGAAAACTTTACTTTTTCGTGAACTCTGAACCACTGAGAAACAGTCTCAATATTTTACGTTGCACAAATACTGCAGGTGATTCCTGAGACCCTTTTGATTCCTTCCAGCAACAAAACTGCAAACTTTGAACCAAATTTCTCTGGGATAGCTCCTGAGATATCAGTGTGTCATTTATGTGACACGCAAGAACGTGTTGAAAGTACAAATTCATTGAGACAAACTGAAAATCTGCGTAGTTCCTTACACTTCTATAATTTTCAGTTTCCAGCTAGTCTCCAGGGGTCACAGCATGGTGAGGTACTGGCTTTAACAGACTGCATATTAAATATAGTAGATACAGAAATAAAGCACATAATAATATATAAGCAACATTTAGTTTCATGTTTTACTTCAAGTAGAAGCATAAGAATGTTGTTTCCATGAACACACTGCATGGATTCACCTCTCTGTTGGGAAAGGCCTACAATGTAATTTCCTTTATGTCAGGGTAAATTTTTGTTTTAAATCCAGGGATTAGTTAAGGTTAGTTTAATGTTAGATATGGAGTTATATTCACATAGTCTACTAGCTGTAACTAACCTTAACCCTAACCAGTTATATGACGTGGTGTTCTTGTTGCACACATTGGAGTGTATATTTTTATAGTCTTATTCATAAATGATCAACAGTGTTTTCCAGAAAGATATTTACAATTAAAATAAACAAATAAACAAAAAACCCTACAATTTAAAAACATTGAAGAGCCACACAATGAACTGAAAAATGGACACAAAATGCCACTTAGATCTGTCACATATAACATCACATCATCTACGTCTAATCAGAGTCAGAGCAAAGAACTTCCAGTATTTCAATTGTATGGGAACATGTTGCTAATTTCTATTATGCATTAGGGAAATTACTTCTTTGTATAACTTTTCTTTGTAGCAGACAGGCTGAAAAACCCTTTTGTGCTGTGCTGTAGTATACGTGATACGTGAGTATGTGGTGTATAACCACAAAAAATGCTTAGGAATTTCCACATAACCGATTGAAAGTGCCCAATGATATGTAATGTTGCCTCTATGCTGTGCAGTTATGCCAACTGGGCAAATGCTAAAGCAAAATATCTAGTTGTCTCCTGCTTTTTAATAAACTTATATAATAAACTGGCAGCTCGAGCGCAGTGGTCTCTACAACCTGTCTGTGTACAGCACATTTGCGTGCAGACTGGAGGAAGAACACCTTACTTCCCGCGGTCAAAACAGACCTGTGTCACGGGATTTGTGTAGCGACACTGGAAGTTTACAAAGATGTACAAAAATTCAACTGATGAAATCACAGGCAAACTTTCATTCCAGCCAATCAGCGTCTTCTGGAGTTTCGGTGCTGACGTGCGAAGAAGCTAAGTACAGGTAGCTACAAGCAAACTCCTTGTCTTCTGGCGTTTTCCAAGCTTTATACTGCAAATTTCATCGCTTACCTAGGAATAGTATTTGGCGTTGTGCACAGAAGTTTATGGTCGTACAACGTCAAACAAAGACCTCAGTAAACTAATCCCACAACTTGCAGCCATTTTTATCATGCTAAGTGTTAGCCAACAGTAGTGCTCGGTGTATTTCTGTATGCAACTAATTTTGTACAAAGTGTTTAATACTACAAGCTCAAGTTGTGTTTATTTGTAATATGCAAGGTTAACACAAGGTTAACAGTACAATGAAATGCTCAGGATGAGAAGAACCGCTTTGACTCGTTAAAAATAAAAACAAAGAGCAAACAAACAAGAAATCCTAAGCATGCAATAAGGGTACACAAAAACAAAGTACCAGAAAGTGAAAAGGTATTTATAATACTGACAGTTGTACATTTATTGAAACATAAGCATCAGATACATTTCTAAACGTTCAATATTCTTAAAAATCTAAATAAATTGACAATTACATTGTACTAACCGGTGCACTTGGGTTTCTAAACACAGTATACCCACTAACAAAATGTAGACTACACCACTGCTGTTAGGGGCACCCTAAGGGGCAGGGGTATTTTCCAGTATAGTTCACAGCATAGTTGGCATGCTTGGTCAAAAACAGCAGTAGTTCAGCATAGTAAACATGCTGCCTGCGAACAAATGCTTGTGTAACATTTAATTTAGATTTTAAAACTTGGTTAAAACAGTGAACACTTTAGAGTCAGTTTTCCCATTATTTTTTTGTGCATGCGTTCAAAGTGTTTAAAAAAAAATTAGACATATTCTGAGAAAACACAGACAGCACTCTATTTTGTAAACTGGTAAGAAAAAAATTGTATACAGTACCTCATTGTAAGTTTCCTCAAGGATAAAAAAAAAATCTGGATTTTGTTAATTTATGTGTCTTTTTGCTTTTATTTAATGGCCATGCTTGAAATAAGCTGAATTAAATATAGAAATACTAAAATGAAAACACCAAAACACAACACAATACAGAAGTATTTTGTGTGCTTTTTTCATGAATAGTGGTTAAAAATAAAGTTTTCCAAAGAATGGGTGGCTGCCCAGAGATAATGATAGCCTACAGTCTTTTTTGGGGTCATACCTTTGAGCCAATAAGAGTGTAAAGCCACTGGATTGTCTCTTGGTGGCCAATGACTCCATTCATCCCGTCCACGTATAGCATTATCTGCCCCAGAGCTGAGAAAGGAGGAGAAAGACACAATTTGAGATCAAAAACCGAAAGAAACAAAGAAAGAAACATGTAGCTATTTTGAGCAGCACCATAGACAAACTAAAACTAGTGTGCACTGAAGGAATGCACATCCTCCTTTGGTTTTAAACTGCTCAGCGATCATCTTCTGTTGAGGTATGAAAGTGCTGTGGACA
>JBBPBX010000363.1:45299-55772 GCA_038048925.1 Garcialebias charrua
ATATATATATATAGATATATATATATATTCGGTACTGTATATGTTTTTTTTACAAGTACGTAGATGTTTAACAACCTGTTAAAAGACACCCAATGTGCCGTTGGGGTTGCTCGCCCAGTGTGCCAAATAGGCTAGGACCGCCACTGGCAGTGATAGAGTTCTTAGATGGTCCTTCACTTTAACTCTCTTCATTGTGAAGATACATGCATGTTCTTAGTCTGTGGGAGGAAACCGGAGTACCCCGATAAAGCTCACTCATGCATGCAGACTCCACCGAAGGGGGTCCCGGCTGGGATTTCAGCCGGTCACCTGCTTGCTGAGGGGCGGCAGCTCTACCAACTGCGCCAGCTGTGCCGCCCCCAGAAACGTATTAAAAAAAGAATCACGTTAAAATCAAACCTGATGCATCTCCTGTAAATCTGCTGTGGGCATTGAGGGCAGCAAGGGTCCATTCAGACCAATAATAAAAATGTCTCATGAAAATGAGAACAAGAAAGAAATTCACCTCTTAATATGTAGTTCTGGTAGTTCTGGTCAGCTTCCGCTCCCACCTTGATGAGACATGTCAGACCTTCAGCCATCACAAACTCATGGACCAGGTCTTTGTCATCCTAGATTAAAGAAAAAGCCAAAGAAATGAAGTCAACTGTCTCCAAACAACCAAAGCTGCACAAAAACACCCTCTTCCAGTCATCATGATGCTCATTGTAATACTTTAAACAACCACCAGGTGTCAGTAGCGTGCAAGATGAGGATTAAAACTGATTTCCACTCAACTCCATGTGTAGCTGGTTACCAAACTCTTGTAGTTTGTCTGCCTCACACATATTTTGCACAAACTGACAAAGCTGACTAAACCTAAGCAGCAGAAGTTTGCAATGACGGTCCCTCTGGGTACATTCACACGCAAACATCGCAGACCAACGCAAAGTCTTGCAGATGAATGCAACCTCAGTGGCTACAATAACCATCTGTATCTTGTCACAACAAACTGGATGAGAAATATGTGTGCTACCTGAAATATTTGCTTTAAGGAGAACAGCGCCCTCCTCAGGTCACGCCCATTGGAGTTGTAGAGTTTTTCTGCAGAGAGACACAAACATAAATCAAGACGCTCAAACATTGTTATAAGGCTATGCTTTATTTTTATTCTGATGAGAGCAGCCTCAGCTGTGTAAAAACACACACCATCTGGGTTTAACACAGCAATTAGATGGAGCCCATCACACCTTACCGCTCCAGAACCCTCAGGTGGAAACATTATCACACTCTGTGTTCTCACATGTGCATGACATGTTCCTCACACAAAAAACATACATGTAGAAGTCGTGATTAGAGTTGAACTGGAATGTTAACGAGCTGCCAGCTGGGTTTTAACAGTGAGGCGTTCAAGTCACGAGACGGAAAAAGTTCAAGACGCTGATATTTAACTTATCTGAAGCTGATATTTACTCTCAAATTATATTTGATTGAAGAAAAAAAAAATCCAACTCCAGCAACCCCAGGCTGAACACCGGTGATGTTGAAGAAAACTGCAGACTGAATGCAGCAACTCTGAAACCTCACAAATAATCAGAATAATAAAAGTTAAGTAGTGACCCAACAGAAACACAAACTGTCTGTCTGCACTGAGAGTACTGTGTACCAGGTGTTGCCATTCTTTGTGTGTTCTATCTGTCTCATTACGATATTTTCCGCCGTACACGTCACATCAGTCCAATTATGTCCAACAAAGTGTAGGGATGGCTGTTTTCTGTATTTTGTCTCCCTCTGTTGGTCTCTAACCATCCCTACACCCGGTTTGGTACACCTACACCCGGTTTGGTACACCTACACCCGGTTTGGTACAGGTGTTTTGTGTTTTGCTTAATGAGTTTTGGACTGTATTTAAGTTGGCGTTCTGGCCTTTGCATTTGTCGGGTGATTGTCTGTGTTTCCCTCCTGTCTAATGAAGTCATTGTTTATGTAAGTAGCTGCCCTGTCAGCATCTTGATTTGTTCATTAAAAGTTTCATTATTTTAATATCTACGTTTCTGAGTCCTGCCTGCCTGCATTCTGGGTTTCTGCTCACTTCACCGGACACCGCTCCCTGACACAAAGTGGAAAAATCCATAAACATGTCGCACCGCCGTATAAGTCACATCTATTATGCGTCACCGCTGACAACCCGAAAATGTGGGCCGGTGTTTTGCCAAAAATGGATTGGCTGCCAAATGGCCACAGGAGCGTGCACGGAAGGACTTTAACAAGATTAACACTTAAAAACAATTATTTGCTTGCTGACATTATAGTAAAGATGTGTCTGAGCTGAACGTTTCCTTAATAAATGCACGTAATGGTCAAATCAGCTGAATTTAAATAGTTTCGCTACTTTGACAGTTAAAACATGTCAAAATGAAGCAGACGAAATAAAGCAGCTTTAAAATTACTACACGCTCACCCGCCCATAATGATGACAGAAACACCTATTTATTTATTTATTTTAATTCAAACCCGTTGAATTATTCATCCTCTGTGTTGCGGGTGAAGAGTTCTGCCACCTCCTGAGGTAACAGGTAGTTGATGCAGCTGCCTCCTCTTCCTCCTCCACGTCCAGCAAACATCCTGCCTTCCTGAACCCCGACTGGATGGATTCTTTAGTGACTGAGGTCCACGCTTTATCCATCCATCCGAGGACCTGCTGGAATGTTGCGTGGCACATATGTCCTGTAGGCGTGAAGTTGTGCTCTCCGTCCACCATCACTCCTCCCAAAGACGGTGCAGAGCTGCTTTGAAGTTCCGGTTCACAGAAGTGTCCAGAGGCTGCAGCACTTTGGTCAAGCCTCCCAGGATGATGCAGGAATGGAGTTAAACACTTTAATTTTATCTTTAAACTGCAGCATGATGTGCACGCACACGCTGTCCATCCAGCAGGACTTTTTTTTGGCTGTAAAATATCCGTACACAGGTAGTCGTCAAAAGCCTAGAGGGCCCTTTAGTGCCCCTTGCGGCCAAAAGTGGTACTGCCCCATTTTTTTTCCTCCTGTCAGAATGAATGGAAACGGTCATATCTCAGCCAAAACTTGGTCTAAAAATATGGGGGAAAAATCCATAAATGTGTCGCTTCGCCGTATAAGTCGCGGGACATGCAAATTAAGCAAAACACTGTGACTTATATGCCGAAAAATACGGTAGTCCTTTGCGTTCTTGACAACCGTGTGGTAGAAATACAATGCTGCTGAATAAGAGAGGTCAGGGATCTGCAACCTTTAGAGCTATTTTTGCCATGTTGCTCCCTAAAATGTGTCCCGAGCTGCAAAATACGCTACAACTGGGATTATCAACTGGTGCTCACTGCACAGTGTGACCACTTCAAGTTTGTTGGAGAGGGCTCTTTACCACCAGTAGGGATGACATTGTAAAACTACAAATATCTAATGATTGTTAACATTTTTTGATATTCTTACATTTTAAGATGAAATAAAATATCAGATTCATGTAAAAGAGGGGCAACATATATATTTTTTATTTTATTTTTTAACCAATTTTATACAAATTAAAACACTGAACCTTGCAGGCCTAATCTCTTTATAATTATGGGACATATATTTACTGTAAGTATTCTTCTTTGAAGAAATAAATTATACAGTTAGATTTTAAAATGGCCACTTTGTTGAATATGTAATTGAACATAAAAATAAATAAATACTTATATTTACATATAGATTTTTATTCTTATTGTCATTAAATTGAGATACCATTTTTAGCAGTTTGTCTTAGCGGTATTCCAAAAATATTCTGGATTTGGGAGAAACAACACTAAGACTGGAAGTTGGCTTAAAGAAGTGGTTAACAAACTATTAGCGTGATGTAGTCAACAGGTTTTACTCTGTAATAATACTATCATACACATATTTGCTAATGACTGGAAAACTGCTAAAACTAGTACTTTTTTTGCTGGTATAAAAACCACAAAAATTCTGTTTTATGTTAGTTTTGGTTAAAGAGCTTTTGCAGCGGGACCAAAGAGCCGCATATGGCCCCAAAGCCGAAGGTTACAGACCGCCGAATTTGTAGATGTTTGTGGTTGAGTGCTTGTATTCCTGAAGTGCTGTAGTCCCTCGTACCATGCCCTCAACGATAAGTGAAAAATCACAAAGTATGGATAGTAGTACAAATAGTAGTAGTAGTAGGAAGTAGTAGTAAAAATGGTGATAAATGTGTGTTCAACAATTATAGACCTATATCCTTGTTACCACAGTTTTCAAAAATTCTTGAAAAACTATTTGTAAACAGACTAGATCAATTTATAGATAAACAAAATATTCTAAGCAACAGTCAGTATGGGTTTAGAGCAAAAAACTCTACATCAATGGCTCTCATGGAATTAATGGAACAAATAACTACTGCTGTCGATCAAAAACAATATTGTATCAGTATTTTTGTTGATTTAAAAAAAGCATTCGATACTATTGATCACACCATTCTCCTTGAAAAACTGAACAAATATGGTATTAGAGGACCAGCATTACAGTGGGTATCTAGCTACTTAAAAGATAGGAAACAATTTGTACAAATAAATGATGTAAGATCTGACCTCTGTAATATCACATGTGGAGTTCCCCAAGGCTCTGTACTTGGACCAAAGCTTTTTATTTTATATGTGAATGACTTGGTAAATGTGTCAGGACTCCTTAAATGTGTACTTTTTGCTGATGATACCACTTTTTTCTGTTCAGGTGAAGATATAGAACAAATGTTAGAATTGATAAAGACAGAATTTGTCAAGATACAAACTTGGTTTAAAATAAATAAATTATCATTAAATCTAGAAAAAACTAATTACATGATATTCAGTAATAAAAAGAAAACTGTTGATGTTCCACTCAAAATTGAGGGTGTTGAGATTTGTAGAGTGAGTGAGGTGAAGTTTTTGGGTGTTATCATTGATGACAAACTGACATGGAAACAACACATAAATTCTGTAAGAATAAAAATAGCTAAATCGATTGCAGTACTATACAAGGTCAGAGACCTATTGAATGATAAAGCTCTGTATTTGTTGTATAACACAATCATTGTTCCACACTTAATCTATTGTATTGATGTTTGGGGGAAAGCGTGTAAAACAATCACAAAGCCTATTTTTGTATTACAGAAAAGAGCTGTAAGAATTATCACTAGAAAACATTACCGTCATCCATCAAGTACATTATTTTATCAACTGAAGTTATTGAAGTTCCATGATTTGGTAGACTATAATATTTTATCAGTTATGTATAGGGCTCAAAATAATGCATTACCTTTAAATATCCAAATGCATTTTGTTAAAAGACAAAGTTGTTATAATCTTAAGGGGACAGAGATGTTTGTAAAACCACAATTCAGAACTAGTTTGAAGGGACGTTCTACCTCAATCCAGGGAATTAGATTATGGAATGGCTTGGAGAATGTAGTTAAAAATGCCAAGTCAATGTTTACATTTAAGAAAATGATCAAAACGAATGTGTTAAAAAATATATATATGAAATAGCGTAATGTGTATTGTATTAGTTAGAAAATTAGAAAGAGTTAGTCATTTTGTACTGTTGGTTGAAGATTATTATTGTTTAATCTGATTGTTGGAAAAAAGGGGCAGATATAATAAGATTTATTCTTCTTTCTGCTACCTTTCATTTTTTTATATTTTGTACATTATCATTTATGGGATTGTCTTGTATTGTTTCTTTTGTAAAAAAAATGAACACATTTAATTAACATAAACATAAACAAACATAAACAAGTGGTAATTTATATGGATGTGTTATAAATGTTACATCTACGCCATATATGTCACAAGACTTGATTTATACAAAATACACTTTATTCTTTATATTGTGCCAACCCTTCCACTCATCCATTATCTTTTACACGCTTCTTCCTTTTCGATCACTGGTGCCCATATCCAGCTATCACTGTGCAAGAGGCGGGGGACATCCTGGACAGGCCTCCAGTCCATCACAGGGACACATAGACAGACAAGACAAACAACTATTCACTCTCTCACTCTCACCTAGGGACAATTCAGCGTTACCAATCAGTCTAACATGCATGTTTTTTTGGACTGTGGGAGGAAACCATAGTACCTGGAGAAAACCCACACATGCACAAAGAGAACATGCAAACTCCACACTGAATGGCCACCTGTCCAGGATTTGATCCAGTGACCTGCTCGCTGGGAGGCGGCAGCTCTACCAACTGTGCCACCATGCCGCCCATGCACCAACATACCAGGCAAAACCAGTGATTAGGTTTGCACATCAGAAAAACATGCGGTGTGGAATATTATTGTTTTATATTGCAACAACTCACTTGTGAAACCCCACATTTTCCTCACTTTCTCTTCTGTCATCACTATCATGTACACCAGGTGTGGACATCAAGGCCAGTGAGAGACTGATGGGCTGATTAAAAATACTGATAGCAGCAGAACATGAAGGCATGGTACTTGAAGTGTAATGGTCTATAACTATTTCCATTCCAAACATCCCTTGTGATACTTTGTCGTGACGATAATAAATTAGTGAGACATATTGCAGCCCTACAAATCATCACTCTGTGGTCCAATTTAACACTCTTTTTTTAATTGCAAATATTAATTTTGCTTTCCACATTCTTCTTTAAATACAAAGACTAATAAAAAAGACTAATAATAATATTACTTTCATCATATTTAAGGTAAAAAAAAAAAGGCTATTAATGTCACATGTCAGTTTAGTGCACCTGAACATGCAGCTGGTCCCCCATGATGGACCAAGATGAACAAGATGCACACAGCCTGACGCAGGCCCAGACTTGGGCTGTACTGGCTCCATGGTAATGGTTGCTATGTTAAAGAAGGTCAAAACCCGTATCATTCCACCCTCAAAGTCCTTTTTCTCCTTCTGCAGGACAGTTTCTGTGAAGTCAGCAGTGGCATTCATCATGAAACGAATCTGTGATGATCGACTGTAGAGATACTCAGATCATGGAGGACCTCATCGTGAGGTCCCAACAATTAAATGTTCAGAGAGAGAAGGGAGGAGCAAACTCAACAAAACCAGCTTCACACTTTACTGCACTGTAAGCTCTCTTATTTATTCATTAACCTTTATTTAACCAGGCAAACCCCACTGAGATCACATATATCTTTTGTAAAGGAGGCCTGGGCTCTGTTTAAAGCAACTGTTTTATCTAATTTCTTGGTTATATTCAGACTTCCCTGGAAATCAAGTGACCACTTTAATGCTCTCATCTGGCCCTGGGGCCTTGTGGTTAACGTGGACCCTCGCGTGTTACTGTTTGTATTCTTCATCAACGCATGAGTGGGGCTGTCAGGGTAACCTTTACTGGAACTCTGCTGTGCATCTGGAGCACGCCAGCACCAGCAACAAGGCTAATGCTTTGCTTCCTCCAATACTGACGCTGTCAGGTGGGACGGCAGGAGCTCCATTTTACTTCTTAGGCTAAATTTGTTTGTTAAATCCTGAAATCTGAGGAAAATTATTTGTTTGTGTTGAAGATGGTTTTAAAATGCATTAGCATCAAATTACAACAGTTATTGTATAAATGTTGTTATAGCAAACGACCTGCACACACCTAATAGGTGTTGATAAAGGCTTGTCAATAAGATCATCCAATTTGCTCCAGAGTAAGCAGCATTTGACAAGCTAATAAATAATGGACCGTTTCCTTGTTAACTCGAAGGGCTCCAGCTGAGATAACACAGCTGAAACAAGCTGGAAAATATTCAAACATAAATCTAATTTCCAACCCCTCAGCTGAACAACGCTGGTTTAAGGGCAACATCTGTTAAATGGAGGCATTTTATCTCACAGTTTTGAAGAAAGTGATCCAGATTCACATTCAAATTAAAGTGATAGCTCAGACCACTGGAAATATTACAAAATGAATACAGAGCTCATTGTAAATAGCACTTACTAGGGATACACAATATTATTGGCATGGTATTGGTATCGGCCTATTATTGTTAAAGTTCAATATCAGGCATCAGCTATTCCATCAAAATAACTCACTGATATAAAAAGTGACGTTTTTGTGTGACAACCCAGTGACAAGGAAGCCTGCAGCGGCAGCACAACGTGATGACATCACACGTGCCTACCTGATCTCATGGCTGGGAGAAATTTTCAAAATGTAAGGGCACATTCTGACGTGAAATATATACATTTGTGTCCGCCACAAATTAAAGTTTTCAAAAGCAATAGCTCAGAATGAACAGAGCTACCCCAACATGCAGCCACCCCGAGCGGCACAGTTCTAGAACACACGGTGAGGAAACACTAATAATGTAAAACAATATGGCGTAACAACAGCAGCCCGAACATGAGTCTGTGGTGAGCAGATGGGTATGAATGAATACAAGAGCATGAGATAATCAGCAGCATAAGATCAGCAGCACAGATAAGTCACAAATCACCAATTAAAGTGGCAAATGTTTTCCACAGAACCCCTCTTCATAACATCTGAACTCTTCTTTTTAAATATCACCTGATGTTTTTAGCCAACACATACAGGTAGTCCCCGACTTATGAGCGAGTTGCGTTCCTACGAAGCGCTCGTATGTCGAAAATTCCTACATCGGAACCCGAAACAAGTGTCGTTCGTAAGTCCGGATTTTTGGTCGTAAGTCGGAAAATGTATGCTAGCGCTACTACGAACACCCGTTTTTCAACACAAACGTACATACTAGTTCATAAACATGCACAGAACTTTGTTTACAAACGGTTAGCTAACACACTTTCATCTAAAAACACATACCAGTGCTGTATTTTCTGTATGTTCTGTACAACTTTACTGTACGTTAGCCAGCTCGTAAGTCCGGAATGTCGTATGTCGATGACGTCGTAAGTCGGGGACCACCTGTATTAATGTGTCTTGCAGCAGAGGAGTGTCAGCTGCAGGCACACACGGAGCCCACAAACAGGTGTAACCATTAATGACACAAAAAGGAGCAGACGTTTGTCTACGTGTCCTTTGCAGTCCATTCTTCTTTTTCCTGGCCCTGAGTTTTATTATTGCCACAAGAAAAGGTTGAACTCCCACTGGAACGTGTCATTGTGGCCTGTACAGGACTGTGTGTGTGTGTGTGTGTGTGTGTGTAGGGGGGGCAACATGCTCCTATGTGTCAGCCAGCACCAACAGATGAAGGAAAGACGGAGAGGTGCGTCTCATTTTTAGATGTTTTACAGTTTTGTTTTGAAAGTTCTTGCCCATGTCGTGTTCCCACATGCACCACTACAGGCAGAACATGTCATTTAACCGCAAAACTCTAAATCTTCATTCATTTAAAGCACAAAAGGAAATCAGGAGGAGGATTTATTTCTCAAGTGCACAATTTGAAATAAAAAAAAGCATACCGTTTCTGAATAAATGAATACTTGACCAATGATTTCCTATCCAAATATAATAAATAAGTGAGTAGTTGAGTGTTTTATCTGTCCCCTCTGTGTGTGTAGGTATGTCCTCTTGCAGAGAGAGTCCCTGAGTGCCCGTGGTGTCTGCTCAGTCATTCAGGAGAGGTCAGATCCTTCCTTCTCCTCCCATAATGAGACTAACATTGTGACCCTTCAGCTTTGACTAATCCCTCAACGGTTCCTGCACCATGTAACTTCCTCAGAACAGAACACACACATGGCCTCGTCCGCTGCAGTTACACACCGAGGTTTGTTTTGCCAAAGATGTAGCACAGTATGAAGAGAGTCTGCAGGTGATTAAAGTCTTATTCTGCTCAAAAGCCCATAGCAAACAATTTATTACCACTAAGCTTAATCCACCCATTACCAGCGGGAAGCTGGTGAAGCAGATGCCTCTTGGAGGGGACCTCGTTTGTTCAGTAAAAGAAAAGTGAGGTTGTACAGGTGCAGTAGAAGGAATATTATAAAAGAATGCCCTCAACTTAGGGTTGGCTCGGGTTTCCTGAGCTGTCCCTTAGTTCTGCTGATATAGGCTTCGACTGCTGGAGGACAAAATGACCACACTTCTTCACTCTGCTGCTGTCTTTACTCTACCTGTTTGTAATTTTTTCTATCTTTAATGTTTTTTTTTTTGTCTTTCATCATATAGAACGTACACCCGGACCTGTCATTCTGTGTTTGTTCGTTTCTCCTTCCTGTTCCTCTCAAATCCAGCCAATCGAACCAGATGGCTGTTCGTCCTGAGCCTGGTTCTGCTGGAGGTTTCTTCCTGTTCAAAGGGAGTTTTTTCTTTCCACTGTTGCCTTTGTGCTTGCTCAGGATGGGAGACTGTGACAAAGTGAAGATTCAACACAATCTTCTGCTTCCATAGATAGAGAACTTTACTAATTAGCTTTTATAATGTCGCCTGGTTAAAACCAGACCCTTGTCCTTCACTTCGCTTCGTACTAGGGTCTGGGACTTCTCCCATAGAGCAGTGTTTTTCAACCTTTTTTGAGCCAAGGCACAGTGTTTTCATTGAAAAAAATACCGAGGCACA
>JBBPBX010000363.1:57859-89179 GCA_038048925.1 Garcialebias charrua
GTTAATTAACACATTAGGTAAAATATATAAATACAAGATTGTCTTATGAAAACAAAAAAATCTAAATATTTATTTTATAAAAACTAGACACTGTGCCTGCCAAATTTCCTTGAAAAGTATTGAAAGTTGGGTTTTAAAGTTTTTATCAGTTTACCAAGAAAACAGGAAATAGAAAACAACCTTAATCTTTAACAATATTTTAGTATGTATGCATGCATGTATGTATGTGTACGTATGTGTTCTGAATCCCTCGTAGTTTCTACAACACCAACTTCTAGCTCAAAATCCGTAAAACTGACTTATAGCCAATCAGATGTGCTATGGGCAGATTATGAATAATTAGTATCTTACCTGTTGTAGATGCCTCTCTGAACAAACTCAGTTTGACAAAAAGCGTTTATTTTTTACCAGACTGATGAGCTAACGGCTAGTCAGACCAAGGCCAAGACCAATGGAAATTCACGCCATCTATAAACCTTTACACTGCTTTCAATCTTATATTTATATATATGATATCTTATATCTTATACAGGTCCCTCTTGTAAATGAGTCCCCGTGACTCAACGAGGCTAGCCTGTATAAATAAAGGTTGAATGAATATTTAAAAGTTATAATGGCCGACTTATCACAATATCCTTGCTGGTTGTGTGCCAGAATACACTCGAAGCTACAGCTATATGCTGCTGCAATTTCCTTCTGCTAATAACTATCAAAATCTTTGTAAATATTCATGCAAATGTTTATAAAACAGTGGTCTGCATGAACTGTGATGACATTTTGGAGACTGAATTTGTCTGAATGTGGCAGTGATACATTTTGGTCTGGGTCCTGCTCAGATTTTTCCCAATTTAATGAGAATTAAACGTTTATTTTTTAATTTTTTACTGAGATTGTTTAAAAAGCTATTACCAACAAATAAGATATTAATTGCTCATAACACAGGCAAACTAAAATCTGCAACTTTGATCGATGAATGCCATTTCATAAAGTTACATAAAGCATCAGTATTGAAATATAAATACAAAGTAACTTCAAAACAATAACACACACAAAAATCTATTACTTCATCGTGATTAAAACCTGTTACACTGCCTCTCATTGGATCAGAAAGATGATTTCAGAGGTATGGGAACAAGATATTTACCAGTGGTCGGCACCAGACCGCTAAAGCGCAAATCCGCTAATTGCGGACCTAAACAATTTGTTTGCACTTTAGCGGATTTACTAATTTTTATAATTCATAAGTGGATTTGTGCTTTTTCTATTTAAAATGCAGTACCGCTAATAACTAATTATCTATCAGTATTAATTGTCTTGAACAGTGGGAAGTTTAACTGTTATGAATCACAATGCACGTGATCCATTCTACAGCTCCCCTCCCAACTAACAGCAATCATTGAGAGAAGGTATATGTCCATTCTTCCTGTTGCTTTCAGTCAGTTTGGTTTCCTGTACTCCTTGCTTTGCTTTCGTCATGTGCCCATAATGCATTGCAGCGCTTCAGTTTTCCAGTAAACAGTTTTAAAATTACTTTATCGATGCATTTTTAATGAAAAATCTACAATAAACAAAAGAAAAAGACAAAGAAGCAGCCGAAATAGCAATCCTCAACACATTCAACAACTTTTTAATTTTTAGACCATGAGCGAAAGGTCTATTTTAGGAAATGACATCCCCAGCGATTTGCGGTTATAGGTAGGATGAAGGTGTATAACAGTTCATGCACCGCTAGTTGGCAGTGTAGTGCAAATATTGCATAACTTATTGCTGGCAAGTGTTGAATTGAACTTGCGCTTTAAAATTAGCTTCCGCTAGTTTTCCTAAGACACAAGCGCTATTGAAATTGCGGACCTAAATAACTTAATAAGCGCTTTAGAAATTGCGGAACAAATTCTTGGACTAGCGCTGCCCACCACTGATATTTACAACTAGGCACAAACAGAAAATATCCACAGATAATATTTTACTAATATGTTCCTGTCTGTTCCACTAATGGCTGTCCGGGTCGATCAGTCAGCTAATGTTTAAAGCTGGTCTTCAGTAGCACCAAAAGTCCAGAATTAGCAGAAGAGCACATCTGAGAGTGCAGTAAAATCCCCGGAAGTCTTTCCCCCTGTGTACTGTCACACTAAATATAGACAGTATTAGGTGTCAGGCGTACTGTAACGACCCAAGTCCAGGGTTCAGGCTTTGCTCGGGCCATGTGCTGCACTGTGAGCATGTGCTCCCTTCTGGTCTTTAATAAATATCAAAGAAAATTAGATCAACAGTTTGCAATGTTTGCAGGTGCTACATAGATGTTTAAAATAATTCATAGTAATATGCTAAAGGTTAAAGTAGGACAGGAATTCCTCCTGTAAATTCATGCCCAAACGTATTTTCTACACTAGTTTTAGTTGCTGCAGGTTTTTTCAGCATCCTGAGTCCATTTGCAAAGACGTAAGGCGAGTTGTATTTCCTTTTTTACGTAAGCACAGATCTGTGGAGCGGCAAAAGAAAATAAACACTCCATCAAGCCGCTGTAAGCTCATATTTTCAATAACGCGCAATTTTTGGTTTCGTGTGCGATGAAAAAGAAAAGCTGGCAGGCAACAACGGTCAGACTTACGAGGACAACTCGGTTATTTTGCAACTGTCTATTTTTTGTCTGTTGGTTTTGGCCGACAGCGTGACTGCTGGAGACTGCTGATGGGACAGATGACGGCAGAGACCTTGTGAGCTCAGTGTGTGAAAAAAAATCCTAAGGAAAATGGGACATTTTAAATCCGAGCAATGAAAGTAGATGATAAAACACATGTAATTCAGTATTAAGAGGAATGCACATACAGATTCCCAAAAATCCAGCTGAAAAAAAAAAATGAATAAAGGGTATAATTTATTGTTAAGATCCTGGAAAACGTTATAAAACATGACTTCATGAATACACTCTTGTGCCTCTGTTTTAATACATCTCCAAACTGCTCCTTCGAACTTCTGAAGGACATCAGCTGTGCAAGAAGCTCAAAAGCAGATGTCCTCAGGAAGGAGGTTAACTTCTACATAAACACATAAAAATGCATCACAAATACAGTCCATCTGAGCACAGTAAAAAGCAGAATGGGTCCTGTGACCCTGCCATGCCCCCTGGCACCTTGGTATTGGTCCAAAATCCTCCCATACATAAATAGTTACAACACAAATATATCCTGCTTCTAATACAGGCACCATGTGCTGCCACCGGCCTGAGCCCAACTGCTCCACATTTACACACAGATACTTTATAGACAAACCCTGTTGCTATATCCACAAGAACACAACCACTTGGGGTTGGGTCAGCCATTTTGAAGCAGAGTTCTGTGGAAAAGTTAACAATTCATCTTCGTCTTGTTGTAGACAGCTCTTTAAATCGCCTCAGTTTAAGGATAGAGTTCATGGTGTGTTCCATTTCTAACCGATGGTCAGAATTTTCAAGTTCCAAGTCCAAATTTGGACTTGGACTTCCTTTGGGTCTCATGCCAAAGACAGAAATTTGACTCGGCAAGTCGACGACTCCTGACTAGTCCCCACCTGCAAATCCAATATGGCTGCCTCATACATGAAAAGTTGTGAAAACTGCAGTATCCATTCATCCATTTTCTTTATTTGCTTCTTCCTTTTCAGGTTGCGGGGGTCATAGGTGTCTATATCCAGCAGTCACTGTGAGAGAGGCAGGGGACATCCTGGACAGGTCTCCAGTCCATCACAGGGACACACAGAGACAAATGAGACAGGCAACCTTTCACTCTCTCTCTCACACCTTGGAACAATTTTTTGTTACCAATCAGTCTAACATGCATGTTTTTGGTCTGTGGGATGAAACCGGAATACCTGGAGAAAACCCACGCTTGCACAGAGAGAACATGCAAACCCCACCAGAAAGACACGCTAGCCGGGATTTGAAGCGGCGAGCTGCTCGCTGAGAGGTGGCAGCTCTACCAACAGCGCCATGTTTGTAATATTTTATTTTTCCTTCTGTCAGTTTGTATCTCAGCAGTCACACACAGTACTGTTCAAATACAAGTGAATGTGTTGCTACATATACAATGTTTTAGCCTGGTCACTGAGCACAACAGTTATCAGATCCTACAGGGTTTCTGACTTGCAACTAGAACAAGTTGGGTCTCACATCAAGATCCCAGCTCAAACTTCTGAACAAAGTACAGTAGAATGCAGCATTACATGTAGTCCAACATTGCTGATGTTCTAACAACACAAGTGGAGTCCTGCCTTCTTCATATTTCCACAATTTCATAGAGGTCATGCAAACGCCATTTTAAAAAAACCTCTACATCACCATAAATATCACATTACGTGGCTATTTACATAAAATTCTGTGGTTATTAGCAAGCTCAAAATGCAGATGCAGCAGCTAGCTGTAGCAGTTATTGTGCAACATGGGGCACTTCCAACATGAATATTGAACAATTTCATTTTTTGGGGAAAACTTTATAGAACTGTGTTTGACTGAAAAATATGAAACTTAAAAGAATGGTGCTTTAGGAAGGCAGCATCCTCTTTGCTAGGGCTAATTATTATTAGCATATTGATTCTGAACCGATACACGTTTAAAGCAGATGTTGACACTTTGTAACAACTCCAGTTTCGTAGTTTATATCCAAGCATAGTTACATTATATACACCTTTAAACTGCTCTTTTTTTTTTTGCAATAGACAAAGCTTTTCCTTAGTTTATACGTAGCCTAGGAGAAATTTGATGTCAGCCTGTTTTTGAGGCCAACCAGGGGAGTAAGCCACAATGGTTGATTGTTTTTCAGGCAGACATTTTTCTTGTCAGCCTTGAGTCCTGCTGGTACTTTTGATCCAAAATGGCCAGATTAGTGGGCATTCCACTGGTCCATGCCTATGAGGCACCTCTAAAGTCGTCTCCAACATGCTGGTGAGTCCCAGAAGACACAGGTGGTCTGCAATTCTCACAAATCACATCCATCTTACGGTTTATCTCGTAAATCAGCTGATTTTGAGTACTCGAAGCACAAACCAAACCTTCACACAGACTTGGCAGTTTTCTCATTGCCGAAACTGCTGCCGTCATCTTCCTTAATAGCCGATAACACAGGAATCCACCGATGCCAGAGAGCAGAAACCCTGCTATCATAAATCCAATTATATAGACATCTTCGGCATCCTCCTGAGACAGAACGGAAAGACACATCAGTTTCCAAACTCCCCACGGGTCCAAGACGTATCCTGCTGCACGAGTCTCAGTGGGGCATGAGGGCTCTCCAGGACCCTGTCGCCTTGTTGTAAAGATTTTGTTAATTGTATTGAAACTCCAGCTGACCAGATCCATGACAGTAGTTTTAGTTTCAGAAGATGTGTAACAGGAGCTCCGATACACAGACAGAAGCCGGGGAAAAAAGCAGGAGGAGAACAGGAGAGGGAGAGGATGTGTCCGCCTTGCATAAGAGCAAGTGTAAAAAAAAAAGAAAAGATATTCCAACCAGACGTGGCCACGGCTGCAATGGACATGCCATATAACTGCTGTTATTTGTGTTTGCAAATAACCATAGCAGTAAATGTTAATAACCATCTTGAGAAACTGACTTTGGTGTCAACGGTTATAAATTTGAGTTCTCATGAACTGCTATGACATTTTAGACATTAGAACAGTTTTAAGTTTGTAGCAATCTGTATTAGCTGTAGCTGTGGTCAGATTAGCCGTTAGCTTGTCAAGCCTGTCAAACCTAAAACTATTTTTTCAAAAAGGTTAAAGAATATTTGTTCATAGTTTGACCTTTACTTCAACATAGCTGAACATTTTTTGATATTAGACACATATTTTAGAGTAATTCTCCTAATTGTTTAACTAAATTGGCAGGTGAAGGCTAACTAATGCTAAGACTTCAAGTGATACATTTTGATGATGTAAATGATCCATACAATTGCAGCTAACCAAGTTCTTGTCACTGCGCTTAGAAATACATTAAACTATTTAATTATCACATAACTAAGATCTGCCTTCGGCCTCCATCCTCCGCCGTTCGGCTCTTGCACGAAACTGAAACTTCTGTGCTTTTGTTGAAGGTAGAACCTGATTTTTACTTTTTCTTTTGTTTCCACAAAGTGCAGCCAGACATAAAAGCACGTTGTGGGAGATATTTTGGAGTTCAGTCCCGCATACAAATGTGCACGTGTGAAACAAGTGCCCACTGTTTTCCCTCGCTCTTCCCCCCACTCTTTGTCATTCAGACTCACTTACAACTTGTCTTCTCACGCTCAGCGCTGCAGCCATTGTTACCAAATTGGATTCACTGAGCATGTGCAATAATGGTGGGTTTTAGACTGGGAAAAAAATGTCCACTCAGCAAACTAATTGTGTAGAATAAGCTTTGCTTATCAACAATTCATCTCCTTTTCAATGATAACTAATGTTGATATAATGTGAAGCTAATAATATTTAAAGGAGCCCGAGGCTTTGTTTGACTCGTTCTGAAAAGCTCCTGCTTGGCGTTCCATAACCATCATGGAGTTGAGTAGTGTAGTTGATATAAATGAGAGGAATCTGACACAATGAGACGAGTCTGAAAGACAAACAGAGCGGAGACAGAAGGTGAAACCAGAGCAGGGCGGGACTGAGTAAACAGTAAGGCTACTGGAGGATAGATGAAGCTCGCTGATTGGATTACCGGAGGAAAATCCCACTCTGACTCACACCCTGCTCACATGCACTTGTGAGTGTGCATGTGTGCGACACAACTGACACAGTTAGATATGACATAAGCTACTGTATAAATGGATCAAAGGCACATTTGTAGCAAGGGAAGAGAATATCAGACTAATAAATCCATGGTTGTGTTGTCAGTTTTTGGTAGCTGCTGCTGCTGATAATGGTTGTGTCGTTGTGTGAGAAATGGCCTGACACAACTCTTCCTACCTCGATTCAGAAGTTCTGTCTTCATGAGACTAATGCAGGGGTCTGCAACCTTTACGATCAAAAGAGCCATTTCTGCCCTTTTGTTCACTAAATTAAACGTGTCAAGAGCCGCAATACCTGCTACAACTGTCATTATCAACTGGTGGCTCGTGGGCCATTTAAAGTTTGCTAGAGGGGCTTTTCTGGCCAGTAGGTGTGAAATTATAAAACTAAAAACATCTAATGATTGTTAACATTTATTGATATTTTTACATTTGAGACAAAAGAAAATATTGGATTCCATCCATCTTCCATTCATCTGTCCAACGTATTGTATTTTCTTGTATTTTGTCAATAAAAAATTTAAAAAAATAAAACAGTGAACTGTGCAGACAAATGTGTTTTTTATAAATTTGTGGAGTACCTTATTTTTTGGACTATAAGGCGCATTTAAAATCCTTTAATTTTCTCACAAATTCACAGTGAGCCTTATAATCCAGTGAGTCTTCTGTATTAATTCTGGTTGTGCTTACTGACCTCAAACGGATTGTATGTGGTTATTATGAATGAGTTGGATAAGGTTTGACTTATCTGACTGTTTTGTTTTGATAATGCGCCTCATAGTCCCAAAATCATGGTACTGTAATTGCGTATCCTACTTTGAAGAATAAAGTATAAAGTTAATGTGAGTATAATTTACTTTGTGTATAAGTACTAGTATCCACATATTTGCAAAGGAGTTGACAGGAAAACTGTTAAACTAGTCCCCTGATGCATGCTCAATAATCCAGGTAGAAAAATCCAAAAAAGCTAAGTCTGGTCCTCTGGACATTCAAAATTCTACAGGTTTTTTTTGCTTTGTTTTGTTTTGTTTTTTGTATGGCCAGAGGACCAGACTTAGCTTTTTTGGATGTTAAACTAGTCATTTTTTGTGGGTACAACATCCCATAAAATTCAGTTTTATGTTGGTTTTGGTCAAAGCTTGAAAGAGCCGCTGCAGAGGGACCAAAGAGCCGCATGTGGCTCCAGAGCCGCAGGTTGCAGACCCTTGGACTAATGAGTATGTGCTGAGAATGACTCTCAGCTGCTAGCACGTCTAACTTTTGCTCAATATCTGTAAAAACTAAAAGACAGCAGAGGTGTAGCAAATCCAGCTAAATGACTGCATCATCACATTTCATTTTCTTCACCTCCTCACCTGCATAACCTCATGTATGACGTAACACTCAGAGCAGCTGACCCACTTCTGTTGCTCCATCTTGCAGGTGCATGTCCTCCTCGCTTTGTTTCCCCCTTGTGTCCCCTCTCTAAGTGATTTACCACAACCCTAGAAACCATTGCGCTCCTCTTTTTTTTCTACACAGCTCCTAAACCAATCAGCTCTGTGACCTCGTTGCGGGACGAGAAGCCGAGTGTGCGTTCTGCATGTTTAGCTTGTGGTGACCGTAATGTTTTATTGCATTATGTAATAGTTTCAAAATGATTAAACCAGACCAGCCAGAGGTTTGTGGCAACGCGCTCGGGTGCTTCTATCGAAGAGCCCAGACGAAGCCCTCAGATGTGTGCACAGTACGGCTACACACGCTCGTGTAATGGTATATTTCATACGCTCTTCCAGTAATCCCACAGAGGCCTGGGAGAGCAAACCGCACACAGCAGCATGTTGTGCCACCATGCATCAGTCAGGCTTCTTGTTTTTGTTAGCTTAAATGGAGCCTGGGGAAAACCCCCGCCACATCCACAACGAGCGCCAACCGCACAGCAACGGATCAATAAACTGTGAAAGTGAGGGAGAGTGGGGTGTTGATCGGGCACTTCATAATAATAATGCTATAAATGTCACAGCAAATAAAAGATGTTTTAAGAACATATCTTTTATTCATTATGACTTCATTCAACCTTTATTTAGGCACGTTAATCTCACTGAGCCTCGAGGACTCATTTACAGGAGAGACCTGTCTACAAACTAAAGAATGATGACAACAGCAACAGTAGATTTTCATTGAACAATCAACAATAGACAAACATAAGAGAGAAATACAGATTTTTTAAACAAGTTAAAACAAAGATGTCAAAGTAGCAAAACAGACAGATTATAAGGTAGAGGAAGAAAATCAAAAACAGGAACATGTCTGCATTCATGTCCCAGTTATGGATCAAAGCTGCGAACATCACATCATAGACAAAGGGTTACAACGGATTACAATAAAAACACGTGATTATTGCAGAAGAACTTGTAACTTAGTTAAAAAACATGGTAGCTGAAATTAAATAATTAGCAGAAGAATACAGAAAGAACACCTTTTTAACTGAATTAGGTATAAATGAGCAGAAATGAGCACAAAATGAGGAAATTAGCTAATAAAGATTAAATTAACAAAAAAAAATTGATTTAGCTGAAAAGTCTAAAATTAGGATAAAAACAGCAAAATAATAGCTGAAAGGGCAGAAAAATTTGAAACTAACAGAAAAAAGCAGAAAGGAGAATAACAAGCTGAAATGAGCAAAAAGAAGTTAGAAGAAGCACACAAATATTGTAGTTAGCAAAAAGAATCTGAAAGGAGCATAAAACAGCTGAAAAACCAGCTGAAAGTAGCTGAACAAAGTTTCAATGTGTACATGCAAGCTGAAAAAGTTCTGAAGTAGAACAAAACGTGAAAGGAGCAGTAAAAGCTTGTAAACAGATCTAAAGTTTTGAAGGATGTAAAATGAGCTCAATTCATTTTCTTTGAGGAAAAAAAATGTCAGAAAAGAGTAAATATTTCAAAAAGCTAAAGTTGTGCCAATAGCAGGGTTGTGCTGAAAGAGCTGAACGTTTTGATTTATGATTTGTTGAAATATCTTGAAAACTGCGCCGAAAAACATATGGAAGAAAATTGCATCACAATATTGTGAATACTTCATAATCATTCACACAACAACACTGCTGCTGTCCATACGGATAAAAAAAACCCCCATTATTTTCAGTCTTGAAGCGACAGTTATGGTTCTATTGGTCTATTTTTTGAGTCTCTTTTATGTGGATATTTGAGAACGACTATGCAGACACCATCACCTTTATGAAAGTGCTATATGTTTTGTCATATCTGTCTGTTCCCCTTACAATAATGAAATTTGTGCTCTGTATTTGATTCACCACACACGAGTTATAGCCAAGTGGAGCAGCAGACAGTTATGTAAGCAACCATGGAGCAGGTAGGTAATAGTGTTTTGCTCAAGGACACCACAATGTACAGGTATGGTGGGGAGTCAACCCTGCAACTTTCTGGTCCCAAGTCTGCTATGCTACCATGACATTAAAGTCAAAGTCAAAGTCAACTTTATTGTCAGAACTGCAATATGTACAGGACATACAAAGGAGATGATTGTGGACTTCAGAAGGAACAAACACACCCATGCCCCACTGAAAATAGGTGGGTCTGCAGTGGAAGTGGTCTCCAGCTACAAATACTTGGGTGTACACATGAATGATAACCTCAGCTGGAGCAACAACACCACCAGCCTGATCAAGAAAGGTCATCAGAGACTCTACTTCCTCAGACGGCTGAGACGAGCTGGTCTGAGCAGCCCAGTCCTCACCTCCTTCTACAGGTGTGCAGTGGAGAGCATCCTGTGCTCCAGCATCAACGTGTGGCATGGAGGCTGCACAGTTGAAGAGAGGAAAGCTCTGCAGAGAGTGGTGAAGGCTGCACAGAAGTCTGTTGGAGTCAGTCTCCCCACAATCACAGACATTTATACCTCCAGATGCAGGAAAAGAGCCACCTGCATCATGAAAGACCTCACTCATCCAGCACACTCACTCTTTGCCCCACTCCCCTCAGGACGGAGGTTGAGGAGCATCAAGTGTAGAACCACTAGACTGAGGAACAGCTTCTACCCTGAGGCTGTTAGACTCATGAATAAATAAAAATAAAATAAAAAATAAACACTGCAAAATATCACATCATGCTGATGCTGATCTGTTTTCTTGTTGCTGTGTTCATCTGTGTTCATCTGTGACCATCTGCTCATACAAACTCATGTTCGTGCTGCTGTTTATTCCCACTATATTAGGCTTAGTGTATTACTAGTTGATGTTTTTCTTAGTTAATCCTAGATGTTATTACTGTTTTTCTCTTTCATTTGTTGTTGGATGTAACTGGGACCTTGTGTACATAATCTCGTTTTCATCACATGTACCACATGCGGTGCAAATGACAATAAAGACTCTCTGACTCTGATTCTCTCTGACTCTCTGACTCTGACATACACAGAATTGAAATTGCGTTTCTCTCAGTCCCTTTTTTTTTTACAGCCTCCCTTTTGCCATGCCAAGTGTGCCTTCCTGCATGATGTGTTAGCACTCAGTGATGGGGATGAATCTCAGCTACATGGCACAATGTCTATAAAACTGAGTTCTAGCCATTTTTTGTGTTAGCTATGGTTGATTAGCTGTGGTGGCCATCTTGAAACAGGCTAACTCAGTTCTAGATGTACAAAGTACCTCAAATGATTACTTTCTGAGAATTGTATCCAGTAGTATATGGGATATTTTGCTAACACAGTGACAGAGTTGACCAAAACAGTTAATGCCAAAGAGCTGTGCAAAGATGTCATTGTATGTGTAGCTATCGGAGCAATACTGTATTGAGGATGAATCTTGGTTACTACCACAAATATTTTTCCCTCAAAGTGTGTAAAACTGAGGTGTTGCCATGTTTGTGTCAGCTATGCCCATTTACCAGTAGTTGTGGGGGTATACTTGAATACAGTAGCATGCTGTGTATTTCACACCTAGGCCTTCAATGGTGTCCTGCCTGAATTTATCCACTTCTTGATACTGTCACTGTGACGCCACGGCTACAGAAACTATCAATAATATACAGATATGTTGAATAATATGGTGCTGCATCACAGTCTCATGCAGCCAAAATGAATGTAATTGCTAAAGAAAGAAACCCAATTAACACAACTCAACATGTTTCCTTCAACTGCAGCTACATATTTCTTTACCTAAAGCATCAGTATGGATGTAATAAATAGACCAAAATATAAAAAAATGGAATAAAATGCTTTTTGCTCCAAAAAAGTTTTGATTATGGACAAACTCCATCCTCCTTTATGTCCTCAAGCAGATCAGTTCCTCTGCCATACAGGTCATCATGGTGTTTTTGTTTCAGCGATAAATCCTTTAAAAGCTGATGCTGAAAGTCAAGTCTGCTCTGTCATGTTTTGGCATCAATTTTAATTTGCTTTAGGGCTGAGTGTCGCGTTCTGGTGGTTAGATGTCAAACCCAAGTGCAGGCGGACCACAGAGATGCTGAGATTTAAAAGTAAGATATAATATATTAAAGGAAACAAAAGGCGGACGGGGCAGCAAACTTACATAACGCTGGGAGCACGGAACATGGAGCTTGACACGGAAAATGTCAAGTCAACGAGGAACACACTTATATACATATGCCAACAAGGGGAAAACACAGATCTTCAAACTGACGATGTCCGCTCGACCTTTAGCTTGCGCGGGTCGCTACAGATGTACCGGTAGTTTCCTAGAGCCAACCAGTACTCTCTCTGACCGTCCAGTCAAATGACGTGAAAATGCTGACGTTGTCAATGTCTGTTAGAAGGCCCCAGCGTCACCAGCTCAACATCTGATGGGTCAAAGCAGCAGCTTCATCGCCATTTATTTTAACCTACAGGTGCCTGTACTGTTGATTCTGAAGGCCTCGAGAATATGGTTGGATAAAAGCGCTACACAAACGTATGCTGCTGGAAGCAGCATAACCAGGAGAAAAGTTTTGAAATGAGGAGACATTTCAGAATACAAGTGATCCCCGACTTACGAGCACATCAACATACGAAGTTCTGGACTTACGAGCTGACTAACAAACAGTAAAGTTGTACAGAACATACAGAAAATACAGCACTGGTATAATAATAATAATAATAATAATAATGAATTCAATTTATAACGCACTTTTCATTAATGAAAATCTCAAAGTGCTACAAAGTGCAACAGAATTAAATGTCAATAAAACAAGTAATAAAACAAGTAAAATCAATAACAGTATCAACTAAGATCAAAGATAGAATCATGAGGAGGCCGCGCTCAGACCAGTAGCAGCTTCATGGGCTCCCAGAACATCCCCAGTTTTTAGTAGTTTTAATAGTGTTTTTGTACCTGACTCTGCGCGTTTTTTGCGGGTGAATTATAGCCGAACTGAGCTGTTGAGAATTGGAGCGGATTTACCACAAGGCACAGCTGAAATCAGCAACGAACTCAAATCAGAACTCGGAAGATTGGATCTGCTTAGATCATCTTTCTGGAAGCAGATGCGCGGAGGAAAGAAAAGGAAGCGGTGCTCTCGAGGGAAAAAGCGTGGCTGTCGAGCAGGAATCATGACGAGACTACGAGCAGACGCTAAAACCGGTAAACCCCCGATGCCGGCTTTATTTCTGTCCAACGTGCGCTCGCTCGACAACAAGATGGACCTGCTTCGTCTGAGAGTAACAACGTCGGAGGAGATGAGGAGATGTTCGGTGCTTTGTCTCACGGAAACATGGATCAATGAAGACACTCCTGACTCTGTTTACGAGTTGGATAATAAACTATTTTTCAGAACGGACCGGTGCATCGAGACTACGGGGAAAACGCGAGGTGGAGGCGTCTGCATTTACGTTAACAAAGACTGGTGCACGAACTGTGCCGTTATCAGCAGGATCTGCTCAGCTGCTGTGGAGCTTTTAACAATAAGATGTAGGCCACATTACCTCCCCCGCGACTATTCAGCGATAATAATAAGCAATGTTTACATACCCCCCGATGCTAATGCTAAAGACGCCCAGGAAGAAATTCATGACTTACTCACCTCGCTGCAGTGTAAATATCCTGAGGGGTTTTTCATTGTTTCCGGGGACTTCAATCACGTGGATTTACGTGTCATCCTTCCAACCTTCAATCAGCACGTTTTCACAGAAACACGAGGAAATAAGACATTAGACCAGGTCTACACGAATGTGAAGGGGGCGTACACGGCGAAGCCACGCCCACCGCTCGGGGCTTCCGACCATCGCTCCCTGTTATTGGTCCCTAGACAGCTCCCCCCACTCCGACGTTCGATGCCAGAACAAAGAGTGATCACATCGTGGCGCCAAGATAGTTCCCCCATGCTAAGAGACTGCTTTGAAAACACAAACTGGTCTGTCTTCAAAGAGGCAGCTACGAATGGAAATTCAGTTGACCTGGAACTTTATGCTTCCTCTGTCCTGGGTTACATCAGTACATGTGCTGAAAATGTATCCATAAGAAAGTGTGTTAAATTTTACCCCAATCAAAAACCCTGGCTAAATAAGGATGTCCGCACCCTGCTGGCAGCCAGGGACACTGCATTCAAGTCTAAAGACACTGAGGAGTTGAGAAAGTGCAGGAGAGAACTGGATGATGGCATAAAGAAGGCCAAAGCCGCGTATGCACAGAGGATCGAGGGACAGTTCACCTCACATGATCCACGGAGCATGTGGCAGGGCATCAAATGCTTAACAGACTACAAGGGCAAAAGCAAACAATGCCCCAGGGACCCATCCCTGCCTGATGCCCTCAATAAGTTTTATGCACGTTTTGATGATCCAAACAGACCAACTAGCACCAGACTCACCTCATCACCAGACGAGGAGCACCTCAAAGTGACCGCAGCAGAAGTGAGAGGCAGTCTCAGAAGGATCAACCCTCATAAAGCTACGGGTCCAGACAACATCCCAGGGAAAGTTCTGAAGGAATGTGCGGACCAGCTCTGTGAGGTGCTGGCTGACATCTTCACCACCTCACTTGCACTGGAGTCAGTTCCCACCTGCCTGAAGACTGCCACCATCATCCCAGTCCCAAAAAGCTCCACAGTGACTGGTCTGAATGACTATAGACCGGTGGCCCTCACCCCGATAGTCGCTAAATGTTTTGAGAAACTGGTCATGTCCCACATCAAGACAGCCGTCAACATCAACGAGGACCCTCATCAATATGCATACCGTGAGAACCGATCAACAGAGGACGCCATCTCCTCCGTGGTCCACACTGCTCTCACCCACCTGGATCAGAAGGACTCATACGTGCGTCTGCTCTTTGTGGACTTCACATCTGCCTTCAACACCATGATCCCCCAAACTCTGATAGACAAACTATCCACACTTGGACTAAGCCCCTCTATTTGTAACTGGGTCTTAGACTTCTTAACAAACAGACCACAGTCCGTGAAGATCCACAACTTCTCCTCCTCCACCATCACCCTCAGCACTGGCTCTCCTCAGGGATGTGTGCTGAGCCCTCTTCTGTTTACTCTGCTCACATATGATTGTACAGCCACACATCCAGGCTGTCATATTGTTAAGTTTGCAGATGATACAGCTGTGGTGGGATGCATCACAGATAATGATGAATCCAGCTACAGACAGGAGGTGGAACATCTGGAGAGTTGGTGCAAAGAGAATAACCTTCACATGAATGTGAAGAATCTGAGAGAAACGCAATTTCGGTCCTGTGTATGTCCTGTACAGTACATATTGCAGATCTGACAATAAAGTTGACTTTGACTTTGACTTTGAAGAAGACGAAGGAGATGATTGTGGACTTCAGAAGGAACAAACACACCCACACCCCACTGTATATAGGTGGATCTGCGGTGGAGGTGGTCTCCAGCTACAAATACCTGGGTGTACACATGAATGATAACCTCAGCTGGAGCAATAACACCACCAGCCTGATCAAGAAAGGTCATCAGAGACTCTACTTCCTCAGACGGCTGAGACGAGCCGGTCTGAGAAGCTCAGTCCTCACCTCGTTCTACAGGTGTGCAGTGGAGAGCGTCCTGTGCTCCAGCATCAACGTGTGGCATGGAGGCTGCACAGTTGCAGAGAGGAAAGCTCTACAGAGAGTGGTGAAGGCTGCACAGAAGTCTGTGGGAGTCAGTCTCCCCACCATCACAGACATTTACACCTCCAGATGCAGAAAAAGAGCCACCTGCATCATGAAAGACCTCACTCACCCAGCACACTCACTCTTTGCACCACTCCCCTCGGGACGGAGGTTGAGGAGCATCAAATGTAGAACCACTAGACTGAGGAACAGCTTCTACCCTGAGGCTGTCAGACTCATGAATAAATAAATAATAAGAATAAACACTGCAAAATGTCACATCATGCTGATGCTGATCTGTTTCTTGTTGCTGCGTTCATCTGTGACCATCTGCTCATGTTCGTGCTGCTGTTTATAATGATGTTTTTCTACTACATTAGGGCTTAGTGTATTACTAGCTGATGTCTCTCTTAGTTAATCCTAGATGTTATTATTGTTTTTCTCTTGCATTTGTTGTTGGATGTAACTGGGACCCTGTGTACATAATCTCGTTTTCAACACATGTACTACATGCGGTGCAAATGACAATAAATTCTCTCTGACTCTGACTCTGACTCTGATGAGGAGGCAGAGTATGCTCGGTTAAAAAGAAAGGTCTTCAAGCCGCTCTTAAAGTCAACCAGTGACTGTGGAGCTCTTAGGCAGTCAGGAAGAGAGTTCCATAGGCGGGGGGCAGCCACACTGAAAGCCCGGTCTCCCATTGTCCTTAATTTGGTTCTCGGAATGTGAAGTAGATGACTGTTCTGTGACCGTAGAGACCGGGTGGATGAGTATGGTGCAAGAATGTCCTTTAGATAATCTGGTGAAGTTCCGTGTAAGCATTGATGTGTAATGAGAGCAGTTTTGTACTGAATTCTGTAGGCGACAGGAAGCCAATGAAGGTTATGGAGAATGGGTGTAATATGTTCAAATTTACGAACTCTCAACAAAATCCTTGCTGCACTGTTTTGGCATGTGTTTTTAGATGAAAGTGTGTTAGCTAACCGTTTGTAAACAAAGTTCTGAGCATGTTTATGAACCAGTATGTACGTTTGTGTTGAAAAACGAGTGTTCGTAGTAGCGCTAGCATAAATTTTCTGACTTACGACCAAAAATCCGGACTTACGAGCGACACGTGTTTCGGGTTCCGACATACGAGATTTCGTCTTACGAGCACCTCGCAGGAACGGAACTCACTCGTAAGTCGGGGACCACTGTATTAATAAATTCTAATTGTGTTTAGGCCAGAGGAGAAGGCTTTGCTGATGCTGACAGTCCAACACTGCTCGAAAAGTTTGACTCCAACAGTACATCCAAAAATTACTTTCTAAAACTATCACTGGCTCATAAGATATTTTGCTAACAGTCTGACAACTGGGCACACAAAGACACAGGGAATTAGATGTCAGCCTTCCAGGGGGAATGACATGAAATTATTGAAAAGCATATATTTTCAAGTTGTTTTATTTTGAAAATTGCAATCCTTTGTTGTCTTCCCGTTGAACACCTGAGCTCTGTTAATGAGGTTCTGTTCTTCAATTGTGACTCTCTTCCTCCGTCTCTATACAGTACAATCAGAGTTTTATTTTGCTCTTCGCCAGATCAATGTGTTATTTTGTTCCTGAAACAGTCTTGCCCCTCGAGTTACTCACTTCTTATTTTATCATTCAATAAATATATTGCCGTGTGTCCGTCCTCCACACCACCCACCATCTGTGATTTAGGTGCATTATTCTGAGTTTCTCTAAAGGAGCCACTATTATTATAGATTATAGCATCACTTGGAAATGTTCATCCCTCATGCTTCACCCTCCAATCACTTCATCTCCAGCAGCAGTAACTAAAGCATGACCCATGTGGGTTTCTCTGGGGCTGACAGAAAATAAGAAAAACTCAGATGTTTTGCACATTCCTTTGTCTCTGTGTAAGAAACTAATAAAATATGAGGTTCAGAATGTTTTGAAATCTGTTTTGTTAGTTTTCATCTATAGTTTGACAATACAGTAGTCCCTCTTTTATGGCGGGGATCTGTACCCTGAAGCCCTCCGATAAGTGAAAAACTGCGAAGTAGAAATAGTAGTACAAGTACCGTATTTTACGGCCTATAAGTCACACCTTTTTGCCTAATTTGCATGCCCTGCGACTTATAGGGAGAAGCGACATATTTAGGGATTTTTCCCCATATTTTTAGACCAATTTTTGGCTGAGATATGACCGTTTCCAGTCATTCTGACGAAAAAAACGGAGCCGTACCACTTTCGTCCGCTAGGGTCCACCGACCGTTCCCAGCTCATGTGTCCAACGGCAGCCTCCTCTGCTCGGACTCACTCTGTCGCAGCCCGGCCTCCTGCTCTCTGGAAATCTGAACTACTGTTAGCTCAGTGTTTTACTGTTATAGCTCAAGAACCACATGACATATTTTGATGAAACTTACAGAAAGTAATCACTGGATGGACATTTACAACTGATTAGCTGTAGGAGATGTTTGAGCTATAATTCGATTTATTTATCATTTATTTTCGCAGCGCGCGCCCACGTTTGGAAAACCGTCAAAGGGAAACAATTTAAATCCAGCTGATTTGAACATTACATTAATTTTTAAAGGAAAAGTTAAGCTCAGAAACACTTTTGCTATAATGTCAGCAAATATATATATATATATTTTAAGGTGTTTTTCTTGTTAAATTTTAAAGAAATGAAGCGTATCCGCTCGCTGCTCGTGCATGCTTCGCAGCACCGACGTAGCAAAACAATTTTTTTAATTCCGCTGATTTGACCATTACGTGCATTTATTAAGGAAACGTTCAGCTCAGACACATCTTTGCTATAATTTTCAGCAAACAAATAATTGTTTTTGTGTTAATCTTGTTAAAGTCCTACTGTGCACGCTCCTGTGGCCATTTCGTAGCCATTCCATTTTGGGAAAAACATCGGCCCACATTTCCAGGTTGTCACCACCGACGCGTAACATACGTGACGCATCAGCGGTGACGCATAATAGATGCAACTTATAGGGCGAAGTGACATATTTATGGGTTTTTCCACTTTATTGGACATAATTAGACTGATGCGACTTATAGGGCGGAAAGTACGGTAGTAAGTGGTAAGGCGTTAAACCTTTCCACAATATTCTAAACAATGTTTCTCAACACTAAATGCTCTAAAAGAGCACAGAATGTCATGATTTCAGCTCGCTGCCATCTGCCAGCACTGTTGGCCATGCCCACTTCTCCGCCGCAGAGCAGCGATCAGCTGATCAGCTGCAGGAGGAAGCTTTTTCTGCAGCTTGGGCTGCACACTGGTGCTAAATAATTTAAAATAATTTGTTTTAAATAAAAAGTCCATGCCGATCTTGCGGCCCATCCATCAATCAGCCAATTGTGTGTCATGTCCAATCTTACTTTGAAAAATTGCAATACAGTGTGTCTGCGAAAAAACAAACTGCGAAGTAGCGAGGGACTACTGTACTGTAAATACAAACGTGGACACAAATGTCATAGAAAAACGTCAACCACACAAACAGGTGTGACGATATACATAATAAGAAACATTTGTTAGATTAAATGGACAGTGAAAAGCACAACCTGATGCCATATTAAATAAATATATTTGCATGCTGCATACAAATATTTACAACATATTTGAATATGCCTTTAAAGTTAGACACCATACTTTGTAATTACAGCTGCAAACTGCTCTTATCCAATAAGCATTGTGTCCCGGTCATGTAATACCATACCATACCATACCATTTTATTTATAAAGCACTTTCAACAGGAACAAGTCCACACCATGTAATGTCATAATCAGGCCTTTTTCAGAGTCAGAGTCAGAGAGTCTTTATTGTCATTTGCACTGCTTGTGGTACATGTGATGAAAACGAGATTATGTACACGGGGTCCCAGTTACATCCAACAACAAATGCAAGAGAAAAACAGTAATAACATCTAGAATTAACTAAGAGAAACATCAACTAGTAATACACTAAGCCCTAATGTAGTGGAAAAACATCATTATAAACAGCAGCACGAACATGAGTCTGTATGAGCAGATGGTCACAGATGAACACAGCAACAAGAAAACAGATCAGCATCAGCATGATGTGATATTTTGCAGTGTTTATTCTTATTATTTATTTATTCATGAGTCTAACAGCCTCAGGGTAGAAGCTGTTCCTCAGTCTAGTGGTTCTACATTTGATGCTCCTCAACCTCCGTCCTGAGGGGAGTGGGGCAAAGAGTGAGTGTGCTGGGTGAGTGAGGTCTTTCATGATGCAGGTGGCTCTTTTCCTGCATCTGGAGGTGAGGGACCAGACAAAGTGCAGCCCAAAAACCCCTATGATGAGTACAATTAATGGACTAAGTTTTCCCTCGCCCGGACGCGGGTCACCGGGGCCCCACTCTGGAGCCAGGCCCGGAGGTGGGGCACGCTGGCGAGCGCCTGGTGGCCGGGCTTTTACCCATGGAGCCCGGCCGGGCACAGCCCGAAGAGGAGACGTGGGTCCCCCTTCCCATGGGCTCACCACCTGTGGGAGGGGCCAAAGGGGTCGGGTGCAATGTGAGATGGGTGGTGGCCGAGGGCGGGGACCCTGGCGGTCTGATCCTCGGCTACAGAAGCTGGCCATTGGGACATGGAATGTCACCTCTCTGGTGGGGAAGGAGCCTGAGCTAGTGTGTGAGGTTGAGAGGTTCCGGCTAGAAATAGTCGGACTCACCTCAACGCATGGCTCTGGCTCTGGAACCAGTTTCCTTGAGAGGGGTTGGACACTCTTCCACTCTGGAGTTGCCCCTGGTGAGAGGCGCCGAGCAGGAGTGGGCATACTGGTTGCCCCCCATCTTGGTGCCTGTACGTTGGGGTTCACCCCGGTGAACGAGAGGGTAGCCTCCCTTCGCCTACGTGTGGGGGGACGGGCTCTGACTGTTGTTTGTGCCTATGCACCAAACGGCAGCTCAGACTACCCACCCTTTTTGGAGTCCTTGGAGGGGGTATTGGAGAGTGCGCCTCCTGGGGACTCCCTTGTTCTACTGGGGGACTTCAACGCTCACGTGGGCAATGACAGTGAGACCTGGAGGGGTGTGGTTGGGAGGAACGGCCCCCCTGATCTGAACCAGAGTGGTGTTCTGTTATTGGACTTCTGTGCTCGTCATGGATTGTCCATAACGAACACCATGTTTAAGCATAAGGGTGTCCATATGTGCTCTTGGCACCAGGACACCCTAGGTCGCAGTTCGATGATCGACTTTGTTGTCGTCTCATCTGATCTGCGGCCGCATGTCTTGGACACTCGGGTGAGGAGAGGGGCGGAGCTGTCAACTGACCACTACCTGGTGGTGAGTTGGCTCCGATGGTGGGGGAGGATGCCGGTCAGACCTGGCAGACCCAAACGTATTGTGAGGGTCTGCTGGGAACGTCTGGCAGAGTCTCCCGTAAGACGGAGCTTTAACTCCCACCTCCGGGAGAGCTTTGAACACGTTCCAAGGGAGGCGGGGGACATGGAGTCCGAGTGGGCCGTGTTCCGCGCCTCTATTGTCGAGGCAGCTTATCGGAGCTGTGGCCGCAAGGTTGTTGGTGCCTGTCGTGGTGGCAACCCTCGAACCCGGTGGTGGACACCGGCAGTGAGGGATGCTGTCAGGCTGAAGAAGGAGTCCTATTGGGCCTTTTTGGCTTGTGGGACCCCGGAAGCAGCTGATAGGTACCGGCAGTCCAAGCGGCATGCGGCTCGGGTGGTTGCTGAGGCAAAAACTCGGGCGTGGGAGGAGTTCGGAGAGGCCATGGAGAATGACTTCCGTACGGCTTCGAGGCGATTCTGGTCCACCATCCGGCGTCTCAGGGGGGGAAAGAGGTACGAGACCAACACCATTTATGGTGGAGGTGGCGTGCTGCTGACCTCAACTCGGGATGTTGTGAGTCGGTGGGCGGAATACTTCGAAGACCTCCTCAATCCTACTGGCACGTCTTCCACTGAGGAAGCAGAGCCTGGGGACTTTGGGTCGGGTTCTCCGATCTCTGGTGCTGAGGTCGCCGAGGTGGTTAAAAAGCTCCGCGGTGGCAAGGCTCCGGGGGTGGATGAGATTCGCCCGGAGTTCCTTAGGGCTCTGGATGTTGTAGGGTTGTGTTGGCTTACGCGACTCTGCAATATCGCGTGGACATCGGGGGCAGTTCCCTTGGATTGGCAGACTGGGGTGGTGGTTCCCCTATTCAAAAAGGGGGACCGTAGGGTGTGTTCCAACTATAGGGGGATCACACTCTTAAGCCTCCCTGGTAAGGTCTATTCAGGGGTTCTGGAGAGGAGGGTCCGTCGGATAGTCGAACCTCGGATTCAGGAGGAGCAGTGTGGTTTTCGTCCTGGTCGTGGAACACTGGACCAGCTCTACACCCTCAGCAGGGTCCTGGAGGGTGCGTGGGAGTTTGCCCAACCAGTTTACATGTGTTTTGTGGACTTGGAGAAGGCATTCGACCGCGTCCCTCGGGGGGTTCTGTGGGGGGTACTCCGGGAGTATGGGGTACCAGGCCCTTTGATAAGGGCTGTTAGGTCCCTGTACGACCGGTGTCAGAGCTTGGTCCGCATTGCCGGCAGTAAGTCAGGCTCGTTTCCGGTGAGAGTTGGACTCCGCCAAGGTTGCCCTTTGTCACCGATTCTGTTCATAACTTTTATGGACAGAATTTCTAGGCGCAGCCAAGGTGTTGAGAGGATCCGTTTTGGTGGCCTTAGAATCGCTTCTCTGTTTTTTGCAGATGATGTGGTCCTACTGGCTTCATCAGTTCGTGATTTACAACTTTCACTGGAGCGGTTTGCAGCCGAGTGTGATGCGGCCGGGATGAGGATCAGTTCCTCCAAATCCGAGGCCATGGTCTTGAGCCGGAAAAGGGTAGCATGCCCTCTCCGGGTCGGGGAGGAGGTCCTGCCCCAAGTGGAGGAGTTTAAGTATCTCGGGATCTTGTTCACGAATGAGGGAAAACTGGAGCGTGAGATCGATAGGCGGATAGGTGCAGCGTCCGCAGTGAAGCGGGCGCTGTACCGGTCTGTCGTGGTGAAGAGAGAGCTGAGTCAAAAGGCAAAGCTCTCAATTTACCGATCGATCTACGTTCCCACCCTCATCTATGGTCATGAGCTTTGGGTTATGACCGAAAGAACAAGATCTCGGATACAAGCGGCTGAAATGAGTTTTCTCCGCAGGGTGGCTGGACTCTCCCTTAGAGATAGGGTGAGAAGCTCAGTCATCCGGGAGGGACTCGGAGTAGAGCCGCTGCTTCTCCACATCGAGAGGAGCCAGTTGAGGTGGCTCGGGCATCTGGTTAGGATGCCTCCTGGACGCCTCCCTGGTGAGGTGTTCCGGGCATGTCCCACCGGGAGGAGACCCAGAGGAAGACCCAGGACGCGCTGGAGGGACTATGTTTCTCGGCTGGCCTGGGAACGCCTTGGGATTCCCCCGGAGGAGCTGCTCCAAGTGGCTGGGGAGAGGGAAGTCTGGGCCTCCCTACTTAGGCTGCTACCCCCGCGACCCGACCCCGGATAAGCGGAAGAAGATGGATGGATGGATGGATGGATGGAGGTGTAAATGTCTGTGATGGTGGGGAGACTGACTCCAACAGACTTCTGTGCAGCCTTCACCACTCTCTGTAGAGCTTTTCTTTCTGCAGCTGTGCAGCCTCCATGCCACACGTTGATGCTGGAGCACAGGATGCTCTCCACTGCACACCTGTAGAAAGAGGTGAGGACTGGGCTGCTCAGACCAGCTCGTCTCAGCCGCCTGAGGAAGTAGAGTCTCTGATCCACTTCAGGGAGATCCAATCATTTTCTAGAGCTCAAGGTGTCTGCATGTTGGAGCAGCTCTGTTGTTCATTCTGAGATGTTGCTTTTGGAAACTTTAATTCCTCTTTGTCTGGATGTAAATTACTTTTTGAAAGATTATTATTTACTCTGGTGTCAAATGCTGTGCAGCTGGGGGGATTTTTGCTGAAATCTTTTATTTTTTGTATGTTTGTTATGATGTGTAACCATGGAAACAAAATGTTGCTGGCTCAGTTCTGGGAGTGGACCTGCAGTGTCTGACAGATGTGTCTGAGCAGAGGATGCTGAGGAACCTGCTCCAGATCCTGAACAACACGTCACACCCCTGCATGACACCCTGGACACTTACAGCACCTTCAGTCGTAGACTGAGACCACCGAGGTCTCCACAGAACAACACAGGAAGTCCTTCCTCCCTGTGGATATCAAACTTTTTAACTCCTCCCCCTTTCTATACATAGGACAATAAAATTAATCCTGCACCACAACTAACACTTTAATGTTTCTGTCTGCACCTGTTTAGACCTATAGCCTGGTTAAAACCAGACCCTTGTCCTTCACTTCGCTTCAGACAAGGGTCTGGACTTTTTCCATAGAGAAACGATTCTTGCTGGAGGCGTTGGCCTCTGCTGAGGAACAAAACCATTGGATATTTTGAACAGGGAAAGCATTCTGCTCCCTCCCCTCAGAGCCACCCCCCGTGCTCTGGTGAACTTGACTGACAACTGCTCCGCCTCCTGCAGCTTTTCTCTCGCTGCGCAAATTCTGTGTTTATATGTTAATAAAACATTTTAATAAAATAAAATAAAACCATGGATCGCTGGTCCAGCTCACCAAAAGACCAGAAAATCTGATGGGACTCGGTCAGCAACGTAAAACCCGAGTTTAATTCTCGTGACAACCTCAGCCATTTCCTCCTTGTTCATTTCACTCAACGGAGGGTGGAGGAGAAGGAGGAGGGAGGAGGGAGCGATTACTTGACTTTTGGGAAAAAAAAACAAAAGAAAACTCCAGATAAGGGATTAAGAAGGGGAAATTAATAAATTTGTGTCACATATAAAACAGTCCTGCATCGCTTTGCATCGCTTTGAATGAGAACATGCGGCTGCTCGCTGGCTGCGCTGGGACAGGTGGGGGCGTGGGTTAGGGGCCAAAAACTCCGCCCCTTCTGTTCTCTGATTGGTCCGAACAAAAATCTACCGGAGAAATCGTTGTTAATGGGAGAAGTCCCAGACTGTGCAGTGAAGGGAAATGAGAATTGAGCGGAGCTGTGCAGGAAGGCGAAGGCCAGGCTAGTTTAGACCTTAATTGTTGGTATTTTTATTTTCTCTGTTATTTTTATATTTTGTGTGATTCTTGTGTTTGTTCCTTTATACTGAAACTCAGGCACAACAACTTCCTGACGGATCAATAAAGTTCTATCTTGTCTTATATTTTAGATTGTTGTTGTTTACAACCGAAAGCAGCTGATTAACAGCTCAAAAGTTAAAATAAACCTCGGCTGCAGCTCCAAGTCCCAGATGAGTTGAAAACGAGGTTCCATGGATGCATTTACATCTACCTGGCAGAGGTGCTAGAGTGCCTGACCATTAAGATTCTGGAGCTGGCGGGAAACACGGCTCGTGACAACAAGAGGACTGGGATCATCTACTAACACCTGTAGCCACATTTCCACAATGACGAGAAGCCCAACAAGCTACTGGGAGGAGTGGCCATCGCTCAGTGGGGAGCTCTGCCCAATGTTCAGGCGGTCGAGCTGCCCAGGAAGACAGAGAGGCCCACTGGGTCTAAGTGGATGGATCAACATCTGCAACCACTACAAGAGATCCTTCCTGTCCACAGCCATCAGCACCTATAGCAATTCTTTAATAAAAGGATGATGAGTTACACATTTAATTTCCCTTTGGGATAAATAAATAGTTTTCAATTGAATTTAATTGAACACAGTAGATTGATGGTAGAACTAAATGTACGCAACTGATTGTCCATCAAAATGAAAGACTATCCCTCGTGTCTCAGTAAAGTTACTGCATGTTATGAAGTGATAGCTCCTCTAAAAGTTAGAGAGACTGTTCAGATCTCGGGCGGCATGGTGGTTCAGTTGGTAAAGTGAGAATGTTTCCTGATCTAATCCAGTTCAGGGACTTTTCTGGGTGGAGTTTGCATGTTCTCTCTGTGCTGCATGGGTTTTCTCCGGGTACTCCAGTTTCCTCCCACAGACCAAAAACATGCATGTTAGACTGATTGGTAACTCTAAATTGTCTCTAGGTGTGAGTGAGAGAGTAAATGGTTGTTCGTCTAATTTGCCTCTATGTGTCCCTGTGATGGACTGGAGACCTGTCCAAGGTGTCTCCCACCTCTCGCAATGTGACTGCTGAATATGGATACCAGTGACTCCCGCAACCCAACAAGGAAGAAGTGGATAAAGATGATGAATGTTCAGATCTCCTCAGTCTGCTCAGAAATAAACTCTGTTTCTCCAAGATGAGGCTCAAACTCAAAGAGTTGTTTAAATTAGGTGAGATAAACTGTTCATAACTTTTTCCACAGAGACCCACCGAGGTATTGCTTTAAGACCACCCTGTCGGTAAGCCCCTATTTATGAAGATTTTGATTTGTATAACTCTCTGATCCTATAAAATCCATAAAACACAGTATCTTACAGTGTTTGAATTCACTCAGTGAATACAGGCCTGTTCTCACTGTTTTCACTCCACCACAATAGGTGAGACAAGTGTTTTTACTAATAAAGAATATTCTAACAAACAGAAAAGTTCAGGCCAAGTAGAACTGAGACTGACATGGAAACCAATATTGGACCTGGAGTTTTTAACGGGTCGCTGGTTTGTTGTGTAACAGAACAGAAAGAGAAAATCAAAGCAAGTCAAACTTCTTTCCGGCTCAACCTCTGCCCACCCCTCCACCACTCCTTCACAATCCTGTGGGGGGTGATTAGAGATGGATAATTGGGGCGCAGAAATCCAGGAGTTGAAGCCAAATTTTGTGAAGAGGGCTACATTCCAGATCTTGGTGCCAGGGGGATTGAAGAGGTTCTGAAACACATGTGAGGCCTTTTGTTCTACAGTCAAACCCTTTTGTTTTCACCAGCTGCACCTCTCATTACAGAGAACTCACCTGTCAGTTAGCATAACCGCTGCTTATTTTAGTACATGCACTGCAACTTTTTCTTTGCTCAAGCTGAGGCCTCATGGGAAACTGAAACATTTTGTCACGTAATATTTCATTTACCGTATTTTCCGGACTACAGGTCGCACCGGAATATAGGTTGTTTTGTCCAATTATTGCGAAAAAATTGGAAAAATCCATAAACGGGTCGCACCTAAATATAGGTTGCACCTACGTCACCGCCGACGTAACGCGTCACCGCTGAGACAACACGGAAATGTGGACCGAGTGTTTAGCTCTGTTGCAAATGTCTGCCACAGGAGCGCACAGCAAGGCTTTTAAGAACATTAACACAGTAAAAACAATTATTTGTTTGCTAAATATTATAGCTGACATTATAGCACAAGGGTTAGTGGTTTATTAGCCAAGTGGTTTATTAGCTACCGGTATTTGCTAAAATATACACGGAAATAAAACGGAAGCTAACACGAGACGATTCCGTCTCTAAAAAAAACGAATAAAAAAATCGAAATTTATCTCAAATGTTTCATACAAGGCAACAGTTTGTAAATTAAACCCATATAATTACACTCTGTAAGCTAAAAAAAATATCCGCAGAGTGGTTTATGAGCCTTTTTTTTATAACATACACGGAAATAAATCGAAGCTAACAGAGACGAGTCCGTCTCTAAAAACACGAATAAAAAATCGAAATTTATCTCAAATGTTTCATACAGGGCAACAGTTTGTAAATTAAACTCATATAATTACACTCTGTAAGCTAACAAAATATCAGCCGAGAGTTAGATTCTAAATACGGTAGGTATCTGTTTACGGTAGCTAACCGCTAACAACGAAGCTAAAAGATCAATTTTTTTCATCTCAAACATCTCATAAAGCTAGTCACTTGTAAATGTCCATACAGTGATTACTTTCTGTAAGTTTGATAAAAATCTGTCCTGTGGTTCTTGACTTATCTTTCTAACAAACAGCTAACAAACAGTAGTTACCTCCAGAGCAGGAGGCCGGGCAGCGACAGTCAGTCCGAGCAGAGGAGGCTTTTTTTCGGACACATGAGCTGGAAACGGTCGGTGGACTCTCTGGAAGTGTCCCCTAGTGGACAAAAGTGGTACTGCACCATTTTTTGCCAAAATGAAAAACGGTCATATCTGAGCCAAAAATTGGTCTAAAAATATGGGGAAAAATCCATAAATAGGTCACACCTGACTATAGGTCGCAGGGCATGCAAATTAGGCAAAAAGCTGCAACCTATAGTCCGTAAAATACGGTATTGACTGTACAAAAGACAACATGGCAATTATTACTCAGTCAGTATAAGTGTGCAATATGATTTGCTAATGAAATTCAAGCTCCAAAATGAAAAAGTTTCCATCTATTCATCCATTCATCCATCCATCCATATGTATGGAGTTTGCATGTTCTCTCCGTGCATGCGTGGGTTTTCTCTGGGTGCTCCAGTTTCCTCCTGCAGACCATGAACATGCATGTTAGTCTGATTGGTAACTCTAAATTGTCTCTAGCTGAGTGAGAGAGTGAATGATTGTTTGTCTCGTTTGTCTTTTTGTTCCTGTGATGGACTGGAGACCAGTCCACGGTGTCCCTATGGGCACCAGTGACCCCCGCGACCTGCAAAGGAAGAAGCAAGTAAAGATAATGGATGGCATGGCTGGATGGATGGGACAAAACTGGAGCCCATGGGGAAAACCCACGCATGCATGGAGAGAACATGCAAACTCCACCCAGAAGGGTCCCCCAGTCGGGATTTGATCTGGGGACCTTCTCGTTGAGAGACGGCAGCTCTACCAACTGCACCACTGTGCCCGTATACTGTGATTGTTCCCCTGACAACATTTTTTCGCAACACTGATTTTAGCTTGAGGTAACCTCCCCCACAGCCCCAAAATCCAAATCATTTAAATAAATTGGATTAAAGGTTCACTATGTAATTTCTGGAGAACGCTGGGACTTAGAAAAATTTCTAGCAGGTAAAAGCATTCTGCTCCCTCCCCTCAGAGCCATATATGACTCTGAGGGGGAGCCAGTCCGTTCTCTGTTGAACTTGAGTTCTGCAGCTCCGCCCCCTGCTGTGTGTCCGCTCGGAGCGCTTCAATATTCTGTGATTATATGTTAATAAAACGTTTAAAAAATATAATAAAACCATGGAGCACTTGTCCAACAACACAAAAACCAGCAGAAATCAGCAGAGGTTCACGAAGCAACGTTGGACATGATTTAATTCGCTCGTGACTTCCTCATTCCTGTCAGTGAAGGATGAAGCGATCACTTGACTTTTGGCAAAAAAACAAAATAAAAGTCCAGCTCTGGGATGAAGAAGGGATATTTAATACATTTGTGTCACATACAAATCAGTCCTGCATCGCTTTGCAATCCTTTGAATGAGAACGTGCGCGGCGCTGGGGCTGGGACAGGCGGGGGCGTGGGTTGGGGCGTGACAAACAACTCTGTTTTTATTGGCTGGTCATTGTCCGGGTCACTCTGTGTTTTTAGTGTTTTTATAAATGCTGATAGAGAAGCAAGGGGACTATAGTTTTTTTCAGAGATTACTTTGTCTAACACCAGTCTGTCAGTAGATAGTGACAGAGTGAAGAAATATGTTAAAAATATATTGTTAGAAAAGTTACAGACTGCATTACAAAGTTACATAGTGCAGCTTTAATACAAAGTTTTATACTTCATTATGGAAAAGTAAGTAAGTGCTGTGTTGTCATCATTGTATATTTCCAAACAATGATGAAATTGGTCTACATTTAGCCCATCCCACGTGAGATACACTCAACTGGAGAAGCGGGCAGTTATGTAGGTGCCAGGGGAGCAATTAGGGATTTGGTGTCTTGCTCAAGGACACCATTACACGTGTTCATGGTGTTGAGCCACAACTTTCTGGTCCCAAGTTGGCTGCACTACCTCTACACCATCACGGCCCCAAGAAAAGGAAAAGGAAAAGTGTCAGACCTTCCTGTTCTTGACTGTCACATTTGGTGGTTAATGTCACTGAATGTTAGTAAGCAGTACACAGCAAGTGTGTTGTGTTTACAGTAGTTATAATAATTTAGAATATTAATTTAAAATTGTTAAAGGGGACCACAGATGCAAAATTCACTTTTTAATGTTTTTTTACTAAACTTTGGGTATTTACTTCATAAAAAAACAGTCCTAAGGCCAAAAAAATGCACCCAGTGGTTTATTTACTCTAAGTAGATTTATTTATTTTTGATAAATACACCTGGATTCACACTTCCTGCGGTTATTGACGTCACAACCCGCAGCCAGAGCCATATATATAGAGAGTTCTGACACTCTTTGAAGTCGCCGATAGGCGGTCAATCGTTCCAAACAACGGCTATGGAAACCTTGTGGAGCTGCGCCCTCTGGCGGCAACGGAGCGCTACTGCAGGCAGAGTCAGACTGTAAAACAGCCATGGAACGAATCGCCCCCTCCATGACCCACGTGACTTCCGCATTCCATTCTTACAACGGAACTCTATGGAAGTGTCGCAACTCTCACTTTATATGGCTCTGCCGAGCCAATCACCTCAAACCTGAGTCCAGCCCCTCACCTAGCAACCCCTGGTTAGGCTCAACCCACTTCTGTATTAAACACATGACTGTTGTTTTTCATGATTTCATCTCATCTTTTGTTTATATGTTCTTAATTTCATGTGTACAGCACTTTGTTGCAGCTGTGTTTTTTTTAAATGGCTTTATAAATAAAGTATAATTGTTATTTTTATGTTTTAGTTCAATTTTTAGTGTATTTGCGATCGCTCCCAACGCGCAGCCGGCAAAAATTAAACGAGCGGACTCCCGGCATAGGGACCGGCGGCAACGGGACACTGCTTCTGGCGGATGGAGCGGAGCTTCAATTGTACAGCCTCGTTGCAGCGTCCCAGCAGCCTCACAGCAGCGAGGACCTTCTCCTTATGGATTAATTTACGGGAGACACTTGGTGAACTTTGTGTTGTCTTGACTGGAACAGCGATAACTCCCAAAATCGCCGCGTGCAACGAGCGGAGCTGGCAAATACCGGAAGAGGAACAAGCTAACATTAGCATCGGATTCGGGAGGTCTAATGCTAAAAGGAGCAGCAAATTGCGGCGCGCTCAGACGGGTTTCGGTAAGTTATCTTAAGCTAACACTAACAGTAAGTCAAATGAGTAATAAAAAAAGAGCTAATTTTAAAACAACAACACATTACAGATACTGGCTGTTACAGAGGGCGTAAACAGATCTTTGAAGGGCGTGGACTTCAGAACTTCTATCAGAACCGGTCGTTCAAAACGAAAGTTAAAAATGGCAGAATTAAAAAGGGTATAATTGATTATCTAATAATTATTTTGTGCATTAAATTGAAGGAATAGGGTCTGGATATCACACAGAAATACCATAAAAATTTAAAAAACACATCTGAGGTCCCCTTTAATAAAATTTTATTTTTATTTTTTCCATTCTAAAATTAGAAAAAAATGTGCATTTTAGGCTACCGCCAGCCCCAGGCTGCGTTTGCACAGAATAAAAATATTTAAAATAAATAAATAAATGAATAAATACATAAATAAATGAATAAATACATACATAAATAAATAGTATATATATATATATATAT
>JBBPBX010000363.1:89775-107656 GCA_038048925.1 Garcialebias charrua
TATTTACGCAACTTCCGGTCGTTTCCGGTCGCCATTTTACAATTGCGGTCAATGGAGCTCCGCCATAAAGGCTCCTGTCAGCTGGCTCTAGAGGACCGTGTGTCCGATCAGGGTTGCCTCATACGGATAAATTAGCTGGAAACACTCGGTCAACTCTGTGGACGTCTCAGGCCCGGAGGAGCAGCCGCGGATCGCCCCGCGATCGCTCCCACAACGCCGCCCGACATGCTAACGACAGCAGCTAACAGAGCAGCTAACACAGGCGAAGACACCGAGCCGACATGCCGCGGAGGGGCCATCTGCGGCCGGGAGCTCGCCGCAAATGTCCGCCTGGCAGCCTAAGATGTTGGGGGACACCGAGCTAACGCGGAGATACAAAGCCGACAGCCTTTTTGAATGAACTGACATGCTGCTAATGGCGGGGCCTAACCGTAGCTAACGCCGAGCAGTTTGTTTTGGATGGAGGAACATCGCGGAGAAACGGCTTTCAGTAAGTTTTTTTTTTTTCTGGCTCCAAATGTATGAAGTTAAGAAGCTAACAGTCCTTCTTTTAAACAGTTTTGACCACGTGTGTGCGTGTGGAGCGTAAGGAAGCTGGGGGAGCTCGGACGGGTGCGAGCTGATGCTAAAAGACGAAGGCAGGCTTTGACCAGCTCAAAGTAAGACATTATATTTTTTATTTATTGTACAGTATTCATTTACTGTACATGTAAAGTTCTGTGCATGTTAGTATGTCTGCTTGTTCAGTCTCATGCCGTTAAATATGTGTGCGGCGCTCCGTTAGCGGTATAGCCGCGACCTATGTCAGAAACGCGGACCTACGACAGGCAGGTGTTTTTGGTCCGCGAGGTACGACAACATCGACCTAAGTCACACCCGTAGGTCCCAATCCCTGACGTAACTCGAGGGTTTGCTGTATATATATATATATATATATATATATATATATATATATATATATATATATATATACACACAACACACACACAATTTATGTGTGTATATATATATATATACATGTACTGTATATAATTTTTCAAAAACAAATACACTTTTAACAAAGAACTTTGTTGTACTTCTGTGTAAATAAATAATTTATGTGTAATGCAGAAGTAATCATTATTTTGTACAAATGAACAAAACATAAGATTGACTAGTCTTTTCTAAACTTTAATTTGCTGACACACGACTGAACCAGGGTCGGTGTTTCAGTCGTGCGCGTCGGGTTTGCATGGTCCCAGTTGTCTCTGTTAATGAAGCCTCACAGCTTTAATGTTTTTCAGAACTGTTTAAGAAAAGCCTCAGTGCTGCTTCATGAAGCTCCACATGCCCATCACTCTCATCAATGTATGCATTATATGCTTGACATTTTATAACCATACATGGTTTTAATGCGCAATAGTCAAATTATTTGAATATGGAACTGGACAACCAATGGTAGATTAAAACAAGTGTCATTAACTACTGTACCAGTATATATATAGCAATTTCATATAACCACAGACATTTATTTGTTTAAATAGTATTTATTTTTTATGCTTATATAACCCCGTCTGAGACTTAAAAACACTGGGTGGGTTGGCACCACTGTTATAAAACAAGTGAAATGTGGCATTTGAGCATCTCTTAACTGAAATCTCTGCAACACGTTTTTATTTGATCAATGTTTTTTCCTAAAAGAAATAGTTCATGATTATTACTGTAGCAGAAATAAAAAAGGACTCTGAATGGTAAAGCACCGAGACGTGTCCGCATTTGCTGCAGTTCTGTGAAGAAATGACACCCAACAAGACAGTTCCACATGAGACCTGCTGCTGATGAGAGCTGTAGATAAATATAAAGGCATATACAGTACTGCCAGTCAGTCTCAGTCCCTCCTGATGTTACACAGTAATGGATGCCAACAATATTAACAGGTGTCTGAAGGCTCGTGGGTGGCAGGAAGTGCAGTGTTTATAGATCAGATCTTCCCGGGGTCTTCTTTGAGCGTGACTGTTCTGTTGAAGATGAACTGCAGGAACAGATTACAACTGTAAGCTTGTGATTTGATCAGATTAAATGTATTTTTGATATATATATTTTTTTACCTTGTCAGAAGTGCTGTCAGGATCCAGTGAAAAGTAACCAACTCTTTCAAACTGGAACTTGTCAAAAACGTTTGCTCCCTTGACCGATGTGTCCACTAAGGCATCGCGGATCACCTGCAGGGAATTCTGAATGACAAGAAGAAAGGAAATAATCAGCTGACGCATCCCAGTCCATCTAAACGCTTCTGCTTTAGAAAGTCACAAGCACTCACGGGGTTGATGTCAGTCAGGAAGCCGTTGGGCACTTCAGATGGATCCTCTGGATGTTTGTGCAAGAAGCTACAAAGCAAGTGATTCGTCTCGTTTAGATTTGAAACGGATGATTAGCCGTGAATGACCCTCGTTGTTGACTTACAGTCTTTCGTAGAGACGCACTTCGCACGCCAGCGGCTGGCTGACCCAGTGGATGAAAGCCTTTGGCTTGTCTGCAGACTCAGAGCTGCAACAGGTCACCTCCAGTTCCACCACGTTACCCTGAGCGTCCTGACAACCAGAGCAGGAGGGGAGGGGAAGCAGGAAATAGTGTGTGTGAATGGAGAGCAAGCCCTTTAAAATACAGGTAGTCCTCGACTTACGGCGATTCGGTGTTACGAACGCATCTTATTAATAATTTTTTTTTAAATTAAATTTAAAAAATAATAATAATTTGAAAAATCTTATTTTATGCGTTTAAATGTTCTTGATTTTATGTGTACAGCACTTTGTTGCAGCTGTGGTTGTTTTAAATGGCTTTACAAATAAATTATTATTATTACTGTATTATTATTTTGAAGCCGATTTTCTGCAGTTGTCGTTTAGCTTCGGTTACCTCCAGCTTCGACAGCCGGCTTTGGACAGACCGTCTGTCCGATCCGAGATTGCTTCGCTTGGATAAATGAGCTGGAAACGGTCGGTGAACTCTGTGGACGTCTCAGGCGGACGAACGGATTTGCGGCCTGGATGTTGTTGGCACCCGGAGCGAACAAGCTAAAACGCGGACGGACGGCTTGGCGGTTGGTGGCACCCGGAGCTAACATGCTAACGGCAGCCCCACCGGGGAGACTGAGCCAACGGGCGGCGGAGAGGACTGCTGCGGCCGGGAGCTCGCCTCGATGTTCCGCCTGGCAGCTTCAGAAGTTGGTCGGACCCGGAGCTAACATGCTAACGCCAGCCCCACCGGGGAGACTGAGCCGACGGGCGGCGGAGAGGACTGCTGCGGCCGGGAGCTAACATGTTAAAGCGGAGAAACGGCTTCACCAGCTCCCAGTAAGTTATTAACTTTTTTCCTTCATTATGGCTCCAAATGTATGGAGCTAACATGCAGTTACAAACAGTTTGGACCGCGTGAAGCAGCTGGAAGCTGCAGAGCTCGGACGTGCAACGAGCTAACATGCTAACAGACACGCTAACTATATTTTCCTTCATTATGGCTCCAAATGTACTGTATGTGTTTTTTGATAATTATGTAGGGCACTGTGTTAGGATAGGCGACGTGCTTGGTAACTGTACAGTAACGTACATGTACGTGTATAAGTGGCGGCTCGTGCGTTTCCGACTTACGACGATTTTCGACTTACGAACGGCCGTAGGAACGGAACTCGTTCGTAAGTCGAGGACTACCTGTATTGTCATTGAGTAAATTTTAAAAAGTGAAAACAGGAGTTTTAACAAACAAAAGTCTGACACAAATGTATCATTTATTTATCCTCCTGAGACCCGAGCTCTGGTTTGTGATGCATTTTTCATGTCTACTAGATATTTGTGATTAGATGGACCTGATCTGTGTATAAATAAAGCTTCCTCTTTGAACAGGAAGTTGTATTTTGTTACATGCTTATGACATACTTTTGTAAAAAAAAAGAAAAATAAAGTCCTCAGTTGGGGACAATGGGCTTATTTTACAGCATAACACAACAACATTAACATGGCTTAACAAAGTATAAAACACTATTGAACAGAGTGAGGTAGAACATACAAGCCAAAATGTAATGTCCCATATGTGGACGCAGGGCCTCAGGAGGATAAAGGGGCCAAGATGGGGTAGAGGTAGGGCTGCCGACCAGGGATCTGAAAGTCCCAGGTTAGATCCCCAGCCACTCCCACATGTGGTGGTGTCTCTAAACAAGACACCTAATCCCTGACTGTTCCCCGGGCGTTTACACAGCTGCCCACTGCTCCACCTGGGTGCATCTCAGGTGTGATGGGTTCGATGCAGAGAACTAATGTCATCATTGCATAGAAACATACAATGACAACATGTAGCACTTATGATATGTAATTTTGAAATGTTTGTTTCTACATTTGTCATTAGAAGATATTTGAGTGAAAGGACTGAATCTTACCTTGATGACCTTCTGAACAGCAATGACGTACCCAGCATGCCTCAGGCCAACAGGCTGTTCTGGAGTCAGTCGCTTGTAGCCCTTCTCCATTACCTGAGAAGAAGGGGCAGGTGATTATTTTTTATTCCCACAATTATTTGTGTGTGTCCTGTTGTTGTTTTTTAATCTCCAACCTCTCTGAAGTCGCTCTGTTCAATGAAGATCGTGTTCGTAAACGGAACTGTGTGGGTGCCTTTCGCTTCGTCGGCAGGGAAGTTTGGTACCCGAACATCAGACTATGATTGGAAGACAACAGAAGGATGAGTTTGTGCGAGTGCACACGACGCAAAGAGAAGACTAAAGAACTCCAGAATGAGTCTGGTGTGTGTGCAAACCTTGGAGGTCTGAGGAAGGTTTGTTATGGTGACTTTGAGCGGCTCCAGCACGGCCATGACTCGAGGAGCAGAGTCGTTCAGCACGTCCCTCACACATGACTCCAGCAGGTGGGGCTCGGTCGTTGTCTGGGAAACAGTGACACCCACCTGCAAGAGAGGCGATGCATCATCATGCGACTGGGTCGTCTTCACAGTTCAGTGCATTATTCTGTTCACTCTACATACCCGAGCACAGAAGTTATTGATGGCTTCTGCAGGGAAGCCTCTTCTCCTTAGAGCCGTCAGTGTGAAGAGTCTGGGATCATCCCAGTCTCTGCAAACCCAAACATTCATTACAGACATAAAAATATGTGTAGCTATATCAAAACACACAAGTGCTCATGGTAAAAATGGAGACTCAAACAAGAATACCACATACGACACATTATAGCTCTATTCATCTTCTGCCTTTTGCCTCTTCAGGGTCTCCACAGTGAGTCATCCTCCATCTCTGTCCTCACTCCAACTACCTTCATGTCCTCTCTAACTGCATCCATATATCTCCTCTTTGTCTTTTTCCTGGCAGCTGCATTTCTAACATCCTTCTACCAATATACCCACTGTCCCTCCTCTGGACATGTCCAAACCACTGTCCCTCCTCTGGACATGTCCAAACCATCTCAGTCTGGCCTCTCTAACTTTATCTCCCAGTTGTTCAACATGTGCTGTACCTCTGATGATCTCATTCCTGATCTTATCCATCCTTGTCACTCCTAAGGAGAACCTCAGCATCTTCATTTCTGCACTTCCAGTTCTTTCTCCTGTCTTTTTGTCAATGTCTCTGTCTCCAGACCATACAACATAGCTGGTCTCACCACTGTCTTGTAAACTTTTCCTTTGACCTTTGCTGACACCTTTTTGTCACAAATCACTCCTGAAACTTTTCTCCATCCACTCCATCCTGCCTGGACTCTCTTTTCACCTCTTTACCACATTTCCCATTTTCCTGGACAGTGGACCCCAAGTACTTGAAGTCCTGCACCTTTGTGACCTCTGCTCCTTGTAGCCTCACTGTTCCACTTCCTCCCTCTCATTCACACACATGTACTCTGTCTTATTATGACTGACTTTCATTCCTCTTCTTTCAAGTGCATACCTCCACCTCTCCAAGTTCTCTTCCACCTGTTCAAAGTTCTCACCACAGATCACAATGTCATCTGCAAACATCATAGTCCACGGTCTCTATAGCTCTCATCTAAATATGAAAATTAAACTAAAAGATAGTAGGTGAGAAAATTTAACAGCACAAATCATAAGATTCAATGGAAGACTATTTGAATTTTTCAGATTTAAAACCTGCCCAGTTCCTTTTTCAAGGTGACACAGGAGCAGTGATTTAAAAACCGGATTTGCTTCTGATTAATAGCAAACCATTGCACATTATAAATGTGGGGTAAACTGTAGGATGATCATGAGAAGTAATGTTTACATACTTATCACAGATTTGACTCTTTACCTGACAATATTGGTCTCAACCAGTTTGATGATTTTCCTCTTGGACACAACAGTGTAGGTGAGGTTCAAGCGTCCATATTCCCACTGAACTGGGCAGTACAAATCCAGAGCATTGCACAGCCAGTAATAAGACGAACGTCTGAAGAAGAATGAAAAAATATCGTTGTGCAACTTGTTTCAAACACATGTTCAAATGCAGTTCATACAGAGATCGCATAACGCATTTATACCTGGCCTGAAACTCTTTAGTGCACAGTGAGTGAGTGATGTTTTCAATAGAGTCACACAGACAGTGGGTGTAGTCGTAAGTGGGGTAGATGCACCTTAAAATAAAAAAAGGAACATGTTGTTTTGCAGTCAGAATTATAATTTTTTTGGATGAAGCTAAATGATATAAAGTACAACAGCTCCAAATTTCCCACCATTCATCTCCTGTTCGATGATGAGGCGTGTACTTGATTCGATACGCCACAGGATCCATCTTCCCATCTTCCATGACCATCTTCATCCTTAGCGTGACCTCTCCCTCAGCAAACATGCCCTTCTTCATCCTCTCGAACAACACCAGCGACTCTTCGATGGGCCGCTCTCTCCACGGAGACAGAGGAACGTTATAGCCTTTCAGCTCCTCGCCCTTCTGATGACAAACGTATGCATGGCCCCTAAGAGAAGACAAACAGGTTATCCATCAGAAATCAATACATCTTTCTGTGCAAACCCATGCTGTGCATCGTGCAGCACCACGCACCTGCGGATAAGATCCACAGCGAGGTCATAGAGTTTCTGAAAGTGGTCCGACGCATGTGTGACGGCGTAAGGTTCGTAGCCTGAGGGAGAGTAGCAGCACTGATGAGGAACAGGATTTATGAAGGCAGCACATGGCAACACCACGATCAGATAAGTCAGTGACGCTCACCCAGCCACTCCACCATGTCTTTGATGGCAGTGAAGTACTTTTCTTCCTCCTTCTCTGGATTGGTGTCATCATACCTCAAGAAACAGATTCCGTTGTTTGCCTACAGGAAGGGTCAAGAAAAAGAAGCAGAGCTGAAGAAGGTAAACAACTTTTACTATAGGAAAATAAAAATGTATATACCAGTACCTTTGCATAACCAAAATTGAAGTTAATGGCTTTGGCATGTCCAATGTGAAGGATACCGTTGGGCTCAGGTGGAAAACGGGTGCGTATCTAAAGAAGGTCAAATGAAAAAAAAAAAAAACATACAAATGAATAATGGAGAAAATATCCAAGCAAGACTTGGTTTAAACACTTTTGAAAGTTTGTACCTGTCCACCAGTGAACTCCAAGTGCTTCTTAAGCAGGTCCATTGTGTTCGGTGTGACAACGTAACCCTCGGTTTTATAATTTTCTCCTGCATCAGAAACAAAGATGAAAAACAGAATGAGAGTCAAGATGTTTATACACCAGTTTTACAACCAGCGCTGAAGAATGAGTCTCAAAACACCCAAATCAAGGTTCTTTATAGTCATATGCACCACATGAGGCGGAACAAAATTGTGTACACAGGGTTCCAGTTACATCCAACAATAGCGAAAATATAAATTGCAAAAGAAATGTGATAAGATCTAAGATATAAACTAAGAAACACGCTAAACACTAATAGTGCAAAACAATACGCCAAACAACAGCAGCACGAACATGAGTCTGTGTGAGCAGATGAGTACAAATGAATACAGCAGCAGCGTGAAATAATCAGCAGCGTGAAATAATCAGCAGTATGAAATAATCAGCAGCACATATCACCAATCAAAGTGGCATTACAGTGATTTTTCTCCACAGTGATCATCCTGATTAGGGATTTGTGAGTTAACAGCTTCAGGGTAGAAGCTGTTTCTCAGTCTAAAGTGGTTCTGCACAATCTTCCTGTGTGAAAAAAAATGAACAAAACAAGTACAGTACAATACACCCCCCCCAACACACACACACACACAACACAACTGCAAGCTTTGATGAGCATCCATGTCTACATACGAGGATAAATCTTCAATCAAAACAAAACAAAAAAAAAAAAGTTCAAGGTTTCTTGTCATTCACATCACGTGGTACATGAGGCGGAACAGAATTATGTACTCAAGGTCCCAGTTGCACCCAAAAATAGAAAATATATAAAGTATAAAAAGAAGCAGTACACAAGTATCTAAGATGTACACTACGGTAAATACTAATAATGTAAAATAATATGGTCTATTAAACAGCAGCAGCAAAAAAAAAAAAACTAAAACAAGTTATTTGTTCAATTTTTAATCCTGACTTTACTCCAGTTAGGTGAGTTTAATATGTCCAGGCTTTAAAACCACCTCGGTTTAATTTAAACACTCCTTATAGCCTGTTGTGTCATTTTTGTACATTGAACCTGAAAGCATCAGAACACATTAACCTCATCAGTTCATGTGATATGCTGAACAGGCTGGCAGAGAGAGAGAGCTTTCCCTCAAACAGATCTGATGTTGATTAAAGAAAATAAAAAGCATGAACAGGGTTATGCACAACATAAACAAGACATTCAATAAAGCGTCTGACATTCCTGTCTTGGCTTGCTTGACTCGTCTGAAAGTCACTTCGTGTTTGGTCGTTCATTTTGCCCACCTGGTTTATGAAACTTCAACGCCTCTCCTCTGAGCTGCTCCATAAGAGACTTTCCCTCCCCAGATATCGCTTCACCTTAAATGACAAAGTTTCACAGATACATCAAAACGCTGCAAAAGTTTAATAAAGTTTGTTCGGTTTAGCTACTGCTCACCATTCACTGCCACTTCCTCTTTCTTCATCTTTACATCATTTTCTGAAACTTTTACTTTCTGTGGCTGCAGTAAATACAAAAGGAACAATTAAAACACTGAAATTGTGACTTACGCATCAGCTTAATCTTAAACTCTCCATAACTTGAACGGACCTAAAATACGTTTAAGTAAAAAAACGCAATACATAGGTTTACACACACTAGTTATTTCATGTGTTCAAATGAGACATAAAACATGGAAAGTTTTGTTTGTTGTAGTTTTCACTGCGATAGAGATGAAACATTATTTTCTCAGCAAGCACAAGAAGTCAATTTAAAATGAATTGCAATGAGTTTTGAATTCATTTTGGTTGTTGCAGGTGTAGAAATTAAATATACTTATATTTAAGCATTTTTAAAGCTCATTAAAGTCTCTGTTCATTAAGGCTAATGCATAGACAAGAAGTAAATGTTTCTATAGCCGTGGTCCTTTCTTTTAAATTGCAAGTGCGGTTTTACCTTCGGCTTCTTCTCCAGATCAGCTTCGGTTTTGGGTCCCAAGAGGTGAAGAACCTTTAAAGACCAAAGCCACATTTGTTTCATGGTATTAAATTCAAGAGTTCAATCACAACAGATCCTAATCTTGTTTCCAAGCCTACCTGCATGTCCACCTCATTTTTGATCACCTTCCCATCGGCCCATTTAAGAGTCGAACGGGCTTCACCTGCAAAAACGACACAGAGAGCAAAGTTTAGATTTCCCATTAGGCTTCATTAACTGTGATAAAATGTAACCAACAAATGTGAGCTCATACTCATCAGCAGCCCCATGTTGAAGCGGTATCTCTCTTTCAGCAGCTGCTCCTTGTGCTTCTTGATGACAGACTCTACCTGCATGACATGCCACTGTCACTGAACGCACCACAAACAGTAGTGTTCACAGAGAGAAAGCATTCAACTGGAGGGAGATCCTGCACTTACTGCATCCTCAATCTGCTCAGGGGTTATAGTTATGCCCACGCCACACGCTTCATTAAATGCTTTCTGACAGATGGGGTCTTCGGGATGACTCTTCACAAAGTCCAAAGCAGCTGCAAATATAAAGGATATTTATATATACAGTAATAATAATATAATAATAATAATAATTTTATTTAAAAGCGCCTTTCAGGACACCCAAGGACACTTTACAGAAGAAAACAAATTAAAATATAGAATAAATAAAGATTATAAAATACAAAATAATATAAAATACATTTAGTAACGTTAACGATAAGCGAGTCTAAAAATATGTATTTTCAGAGCAGTCTTGAACAGAGAAAGGGAGGTGGTGTTTCGAAGGTCTGGCGGTAGAGCGTTCCAGAGGTGAGGGGCAGAGCAGGTGAAGGCCCTGCTCCCCATGGTGGAGAGGCGGGCAGAGGGTACATGGAGATGTAGCGAAGAGGAGGATCTGAGAGAGCGTGATGGGATGGAGATTTGTAGGAGGTCAGATAGATAAGGAGGGGCAAGGTTGTGGATAGATTTGAACGTGAGGAGTAGAATTTTGAAGATGATGCGTGATTTAACCGGGAGCCAGTGGAGCTGCTGCAGGACAGGAGTGATGTGGTTATAGTAGGAGGTTTGAGTGATGACACGGGCAGCTGAGTTCTGGACCATCTGTAACTTGTGGAGAGATTTGTTGGGGAGGCCGTAGAGAAGGGAGTTGCAGTAATCGATACGGGAAGTCACAAGACTGTGCACCAGGATGGCTGTGGAGCGGGGTGTGAGAGAAGGACGGAGACGGTTAATATTACGGAGGTGGAAATAGGCAGACCGAGTAATATTGTTGATGTGTGAAGTGAAGGAGAGAGTGGTGTCGAGGATGACACAGAGGCTCTTGACCTGAGGGGAGGGGGATAGCAGAGAGTTGTTAAGGGGGACGAGAAGATGTTCTGATTTTGAAATAGAGTTTTTGGTACCAACAAGAATGATTTCTGTTTTGTTGCTGTTTAGTTGAAGGAAATTGTTAGAAAACCAGTGATTTAGCTCATTGAGACAGTCGGTGAGGATGGAGGGTGGGTGGAGTTTGGTTTTGATGACAAGTAGAGCTGTGTGTCATCAGCATAACAGTGGAAATGGACGCCGTATTTGCAGAAGATGTGACCTAGAGGAAGGAGGTAAATGATGAAGAGGAGGGGTCTGAGGACAGAGCCTTGGGGGACACCCGTGGAGACATGGGAAGACTGGGAACGGAAGGATTTAAGCTGAATGAATTGAGTGTGGTCGGAGAGATAAGAGTTGAACCAGTCTATTATACTGTATATATATATAAATTGTATAGAAATGTCAAAAAATAAACGTTTGTATATAAATGTCAAAAAAAAGAAGAAAAAAAAAGCAATACGAGTAAGTTGCTCAAATTGTGTTTTTTATGATCACAGTTTTGACAATTCATGAGTCGAAATTAAACTGATGAGAAGTTACCTGTCAGCTGCAGCTCAGTGCAGATTTTTTTCTGGGCGATACAGTCTGAAAGAAAGCCCAGGCGTTTGTTGTCTTTAAGGCGAGATGCCATGCTGTACAGCAATGTGCCCATCGCCTTGTCCACTCCTGAAGGGCCATTGACACGCTGGGCCTTTAAAAAAACATTGTAGGAAACAGACTGTAAAATATGCGAGAAGTGAACTCAACAAGCAGAAACCAGAGTTTGCAGGATGTGAAGTTCATCAGCCGCCACACATGAAAGCAGGTTAATAATAATGAAAGTGAAAGTAAAATAAGTAAATGCGTAACTAGAAGAACTATCAAAATGATGAAGGTGGAACAACCAACTACCGGTAGTTTACATTTAGCTGTCAAGTCCTACCTGAGTAATTGCGTCTTTCAGAACTGAACTAAGTGCTTCATTTTTCAGAGTTTCTTTGGCTTTCTGCTCGCTCAGCCCTATCGAGGTAAAAAGTGTCAACGGATCCGCCATTAGACCAGTGGATATATCTGAACCACACTGACACACAACCAGCACGCCGCGACCTGTCTCTTCTTCAGCGAAAGAACGAGGGAAGACTTCCTGTACATTAAACAAAAAAAATGAATGACGGACTACATTATCCAATAGGAATTCAAGGGCGGAACAGCCTAGACCAATCGTAAGTAAGAATTGGTTTACGTTTCCGCCTATTACAAACTGAAGAACCAATCAAATGTTTGTTGACACCAGAGTGGGAGGGGCTACCGGAATTGGTTTAATGTTGCATCAGATTAATAAATCAGTCATTTTGTACGAATAATTTGCATTTTCAAAGTAATCCGTTTTTATTTATAATGTAGAACAGTTTCGCCGCGCTATTACACAAACATAACTGTTTTTGGAAAGGTATTCTTTAAGTTATGTTAAGCTTTTCTAACGCAGTGAAAAGTATTTGTTGTCCAACGTGAAGAAGTAATTAAAAACTCCGCGAAAGTGATTCTTTTGCTCAGCGAACTGAATGTTGATAAACAATGCATGGCTTTCCGTGTTTGTTTCATACTGTCACTCTTACTGCAAAGTATTTCTGAAGATTTGTAAGTCAGTAAAGTCGTTTCGTTTTAAATTAAACCAAATGTAACTTAAATGTTTTAAACGCTATCAGGTCGCACGCAGAGTTTCAAAACAAGAATGGCCAAGCACGCTGTGTTTTCATCAGGAACAACAAAACTGTGGAGATCTTTGGCTTGTGCAAAGTCAGAACTACGCCTGGATCTCACCCTTGCCTGTGGACAGTCTTTCCGGTGGGTCAGTCAGACTTACAGCCTCTTAACATTCAGTGCACCAAATAATAAACATGCATTTATTTGCTTTAACGCGTTCAGGTGGAGAGAAACTGCAGAAGGACACTGGACAGGAGTGATGGGAGGGAGAGTGTGGACTCTGACTCAAACAGACGACACTCTTTGGTACTACCTCTACACAAGCCAAGACAATGGGAGTGGAAGAGACAAGAAGCTGAGAGGCGGTGCGTCTCTTCAGGACAACACAGCTGAGAGAGGATCTAAAGATACTCAGGGGAAGGATGAAGAGGAGCCACAGGCTGTTAGTGACCAACAGGCCAGTGAGACGGAGGCAGAGGTGATGCTGAGGAACTACTTTCAACTGCATGTGAAGCTGGAGGATCTGTACACGGAGTGGGGAGCAGCAGATCCCCACTTCAACAAGATTGCGGACATTTTCACCGGTCCGTGTGTGTTTGTATACTCATTATCATCTTTACTTCGCAATAAGACAATCGTTATAAGGTTTTTGACAGATGTGCTGCGTGGTATTTCTCCAGGTGTGCGAATTCTGCGCCAGGACCCCACCGAGTGCCTGTTTTCCTTCATTTGCACCTCCAACAACCACATTTCTCGTATTCAAGGCATGGTGGAGAGGTTGTGTCAGGCTCTGGGCTCTCCACTCTGCCAGCTGGATCAAACCTCCTACTATGACTTTCCTGCCCTCTCTGCACTAGCAGGTGCTGTAAACCTCCCCACAGATCATACGCACTGATTTATAACCTTGCCAACAACGTTACTGTTAACCATAAAGGGTTTACTGGCTCTTTTGGTGGTCATAAATACAGTTTCTGTACCTTTGCCAGCTAAACCTTGTTCCTTCTGCAGACAAGTAAGGCAGGGATGGGTTTTATTACCCACAAGTTATTTCTCTTTCATTTTTCACAAAATGTTCTTGTGCTCTGTATGTTGTGTTTTAAACCCGTCTGGACCATCATCTTATTGCTTGCTTTCCACTTTTATCTACATTTTTTTAAGTCACAATGTGTCATTTTCACTAGTTATTTAAATAATTTGACATTTTTTATTGCACCAAAAACCTTTTAACTACCGTAGTTTCTGGTAAATAAGCCACTACTTTTTTCACACACTTTGGACACAACAGCTTATAAAATGCCATGGCTAATTTATGTTTTTTATTTTTTATTTTTTTAATAAATTTTAGTTTTTTTCATGACCTAACAAGCTTCCTGCCGCCAAAAACATTTAGCGGTAGCGGCACTGGTCTCTCCAGTGATTACCAGTAATCTGTTTTTCTTAGACTAGTTTTTATGTGCATTCAGTAGGTTGTAGGTTAACATATTTAGTAGAGTAGCCATGAGTCAGAAAGGGTGTTACCATGAAGACCTGTGAGGATCAACTGTTTGTGTGTGTGTGTGTTGAAAGCAAACTGAAGTCTATGAAACACCATCTGGTGGTTGATTCTTGTACTGCATCAAGAGCTGCACGTTCTTTCAGGAGCTGTGTAGTTTCTGAAATTAAAATGTGGACACCTGTGGTTTATCCTCAAACGCGTCTTATATATGTGCAAAATTGTGTTTTTGTTTTAAATGTAGTGTGTGCGGCTTATAGTCGGGTGCGCTCTATAGACCGGAAATTATGGTACCGTATTTTCCGGTGTATAGGTCGCACCTTTTTATGGTTTTTTTCAAGACCTGCGACCTATATATGGCTTGTTATCACTTTCGGCGAAACAAATTTTTAAATCCAGCTCATTTCACAATTACGTTCATTTATTAAAGGTGGAGTCTGCAGTTTCTGTAGAACATCAGCACTTAGAAAAAATTTCAACAAGCAAAGCATTCTGATCCCTCCCCCTCAGAGCCATATATGGCACTGCCCCCTTGTGGTCTGTTAAAATTCAAATTCAAGCTCTGTTTTTATTGGCTGATTCGAATTCAAGCTCGGTTTTTATTGGCTGGTTACAAACTTTGTTTTTATTGGCTGGAAAATGGCGGGTCACTTTTTCTTTTTAGAAATGCTTATTTACCACCTGGAGAAGCAAGGGGACAATATTTTTTTTTAGTTTTTTTCAGAGATTACCTCTCTAACATCAATCTAGTGACAGAGTGAAGAAATATGTTAAAAATATATTGTTAGAAAAGTTACATATAGCAGCTTTAAGGAAAAGTTCAGCTCAGACATATATTTGCTATAATTTTTATCAAACAAATAATTGTTTTTAAGTGTTAATCTTCTTAAAAGCCTTGCTGTGCGCTCCTGTGGCAGACATTTGCAGCAGAGCTAAACGTAGGTGCGACCTATACACCAGAAAATACTGTATATCTGTGTTCTTCTAATCATTAGACAGCAGTGTAGAGGCGTGCCTCAGGGATCTTGGCTTTGGTTACAGAGCTGGGTTCCTTCAGAAGAGTGCAAAGCAGATTCTGGACACTCACGGGCTCCAGTGGCTTGAAGGTTTACGCAGACTCTCATATCTGGAGGCCCGTGATGCTCTTCGGACTCTCCCTGGCGTGGGCACTAAGGTACAACAGGAAGCTAATGTGACAACTTACAATTGATTGTATTAATGAGTACAATGACAAGTAGTTATTCAAGTCTTTTTGTCATCTTGTAGGTGGCAGACTGTGTCTGCTTGATGTGTCTGGATAAGCCAGGTGCTGTACCTGTGGATACACACGTGTGGCAGATTGCTCAGCGGGACTATAAGTATGCTGCTGATAAAGGACAAAAGAGCCTTACAGAAAAGCTTCACAGAGATATTGGTTAGAACACACAGCTTCTTAGCATTTAAAAAGCTTTCTTCGTCCATTAACACAACTTCTAATGAACTATTTTTTTCCACAGGAGATTTCTTTAGAAAACTTTGGGGCCCGTATGCTGGCTGGGCACATTCGGTAAGTGCTGGTGCTCAGTAAGTTTCTGTCACTATGTCCATAGTTTGTCCAAAGTTACTACAGAGGGTCTCTTTCTGTTTTAGGTGTTGTTCTGCGCTGACCTCAAGAAGTTCCAGAGCCTCAAAGAAGGAGCATGTTTTAATCAGCTGAAGAAAGAGACCGAAAAGGAGGAGAAGCCCAGGAAAAATAAAATAAAGAGAGAACTTGAAGAACACGGACTAAACATTAAGTCAGAATATCAGAAAAGGGCAAAAGTTTGTGTCAAGGAAGAGAGGACGCTGTAAAAATAAACAAGCTTCAGATCAGATCACACTTTTTGTTAATTTACCTCAATATGAAAATCCATCCATCCATTATCTTTTACCCACTTCTTCCATTTTGGGTCACGGGGGTCACCGGTGCCCATGCCCATCAATCACTGTGCGAGGGGCGGGGTACACCCTGGACAGGTCTCCAGTCCATCACAGAGCATATGAAAATACAATGAAATCAAATGCTCGATGACTCACTGTCACAAATTTAATGTCAAACAGTTAATAGTTGAAACTTTACAGTTTATTGTAACGTAAGTAATTGTAAACGAGTTAAAAGCTACAAAAAGGCTTTTTATTTTATCGTAGGTGAATAAACGTGTTTTTTTTTTACATGTTACCTGTGTTTAGAAAATCATCATGTCATTTACATCGGCTGCTAACAACCACACTGCTAACGGTACCATGCTGCTAATAGGACCGTGCTGCTGTAGATGTATTTCTTTTTCTCTTTTGGCGCCTTGTTTTTGTAAACGGACTGTACTTATGCAGCACCTTTCAAGATAAAGCTCTTTACAACACAAACTGTGTCCTCATTTACCCATCCATACATTACTAGATCTATACAAAGGTTACATATCTGATGACCTCTCTGAGTGATGATGGTGACATCTGTAGGCAGTATCGTATGATATATGCACAAGCTAATACTCTGATCAGAAAGTTTGGTATGTGTTCATCCTCTGTGAAAATAGCTCTTTTTAAAGCTTTTTGTACCTCGCTATACACTGCTCATCTGTGGCGAAGATACAAAAAAAGTAGCCTGCATAAACTTTATGTGGCATACAATGATGGCATGAGGCTGCTCCTCAAAGTGCCTAGATGGAGCAGTGCTATATGTTTGTACATAATGCTGTTCCCACAAGTGCTGCTGTGCTCAGGAATCTTATGTATACACTGTAAATGCATGTGTAGATTGTCTGTGTCATGCAATAATATAATTGCAAATCTAGTAAATCCTGCTTTTAGTGCAGTGAGATTTTCTTCAAGATTGTGGAATCATTGGCGCCATCATTTATTTATTTTATTTGTTTTTTATGGACCTTTGTGTCTGAAATAAAGTTTTGATTGATTGATTAATCAGGGCTTTATCACATTCATACACTGATAGGACACACATCAGAGGCAATGAGGGGTTCAGTGTCTTGCCCAGGGACACTTCGGCATGTGACTGCTGGTGGAATCGAGCCCCCAACTCTTGCATTGGAGGACGACTGCTCTAACCACACATCCACAGCTGCACCAATTTGTATTTTTGTTGCCTGCTTTAGTATTGCTTGTTGTTGTTTTGGCGAGTCGAGACGGTTCTTCTCGTCCTGAGCATTTCATTGCACTGTTGACCTTGTGTGACCTGCATATGACAAAAACCTGTCAGCAACATCAGCATCACTAATCGTTTCTAAAACTGGCCTCTAGGTGGCAGCATTTACAAAAGCAAACCAGCAGTGGGGAGCAGTGGGTCATTTGTTCCACATCAAGTCTTTGTGCTCATGTTTTCTAATGTACCAACACTTCATGTCACTAGAAGTCACGTTTTAAATGGTCAGAAGAAGCCAAAGCAGTGTGTGCCCTGCATCGTAGCCATTATTGTCTGTTGGGTCATCGACAGCAGCTGGACTGCGTGGTTGTGAAGTGTCAAAGTGACTAAAGTTTATCTATAGGCCCTGGCTGCCTGCTGTGTCAGCTGATCTTTTTATAGCAGGGATTGCAGCTATCTGCTGTGGGTGCTTGAAGCTGCCGTGACCGTCTCTGGTCACAACATGGCCACATCTCCAGGGAGTGTTGACGCATATGGAGGACCAAACTGACATCATAATAAATAAAAGAATATTAAATATATATCCGACATAAATATATAAATCAAAGTAGAAATATATAGCCTAAATAAATATATATCCAACATAAAAGAA
>JBBPBX010000363.1:120785-135977 GCA_038048925.1 Garcialebias charrua
ATATATATATATATATATTCAATCCAAAACAAGATGGCTGCCACGGACAGACGTTCAAGGGAATGCTGCGCCTCGCGGGAGTTATAATTAATCAAACAAATTTAACTAACTAAAAATTCTAAAGAATAACTTTGTTCAATGAAGGAAGACTGTTGACTTGCCTGGTTGGTGAACTTGCTGAGGAGCCGATTTGCCGTTGTTGGTCCTACGGGCTGCTGGAGTTGTGAGATCCGGTGTTCGGGCGTCGGACCTGGGTGTTGTAGCTGCTAGGTCGCGGCTGCCGTCAAAGGGTTTGGTGAGCCTCGTGACTAGGCCTCGGCTTTTGGCTAACTAGCCGTGGAGCTAGTACCACCGAGCCGAGAGAGCGACGGTGTAGGGGTTGCCATGGAGAAGATCTGCCATAGTTAAGCCTGCTCTGCTGAGGGCGTAGGTTACGGTCTGCTACCGTCGGATCTACGTGCTTGCTGCGAGTCGGTCTTCAGTTGTTTATCCTGCGGGCTGCTGGGGCAGTAAGGTCTGGTTTTTCTGACGTCGGATTTGGTGCTCTGGGCCGCGGCTGCCATTGAAGTTCTGGTGAGACTTGCGACCAGGCCTCGGCCTTCAGTTGGCTAACCGACCAACCATTACTACCAGGCCGTGAGTACAGTGAGTAATGCAGAGTAAATCTAGACGGGGAAAACAAGAGTTATTGGAGGAACAAAGTTCGGAAGACATGGAGGAAATAAAAAAGTAATTAAACTTCATGAGTGCTGAACTAGCAAAGCTGACATCACAACAAAAACTACTAATTAGACTATTTGAAGAAGTGAAAAAACTTAAAATTCAAATAAGTGATAGGGATAAGAGAATAGTTGAAGTTGAACAAAATGTTGACAATCTGGAAAGAAACGCAAGATAAGATAACCTGGTGATAGTTGGATTTGAAATTAAGCCTCGGTCTTTTGCAAAAGTTGTTGCTGGTGCTACATAAACAGAGGATGTGTCACAACAAGAGCTACGGACTCTGGAGGAGCAGGTGGTGTCTTTTTTGCAGGACAAGGACATTAACATTGAACATGAAGATGTTTCAATCTGTTACACCCTACCTAGTAAATCTGAAAAATTAAAACCAGCAATAGTTGTCAGGTTCATCAGTAGGAAATTAAGAAATAATGTAATAATGCAGGCAAAAAAACTTAAGGGAACAAAAGTTTACATAAATGAACATCTAACAAAAAAGAATGGTGATATTACACGTGAAGCAAGGTTGTTAAAAAATAGCATCGACATGGACAAGAAACAGAAATGTTTGGATCAAAGTACAGGAAGGATCACAGGCTAAAATAATAAAATAAATGAAGGATTTGGCAAAACTTAGATAATCTTAGAAGATGACAAATTATAAATCATTGAAATAACTCACACACAAAATTGACAAAATATTCAATCTTATGAACAAATACATTTAAATATGACAACGTATGAAGATTCAAAATCAAAAATATGAAGATTCAAAATCAAAAATATACAAAATATTCAGTCTTATGAACAAATACATTTAAATATGACAATGTACGAAGATTCAGAATAAAAATATACAATGTTGAAAATATTATTGATACAAATTTCTTTCCAACTATAAAAGATTGTGATTATTATAATGACAAGCAGTTAAATTATATCAATTTGTCAAAAGGAAGTCTCTCTATTATTAATTTCAATAGTAGAAGTATAAATGCAAATATATCTAAGATAACAGATTATTTAAAACAAATAAATATAACTTTTACATTAATACCATTGTCAGGGATATGGCTCAATGATGAAAATATAAATAATGCTCACATCAAAGGGTATGAATTATATCATATGAACAGAAAAAATTAAAGAGATAGTGGTGTAACTCTATTTGTGAATAGCGAAATAAAATGCAAATTATTTAGTGAAATGTCAATAATTGTTGATAATATTATGGAAATGAGAACAATAGAAATAATAAATAAAAATGATAATAACATCATAATAAGTTGTGTATATAGATCACCAGGATCAAATATCGAATTATTCACTGATAAAATCATGGAGCTATTGGAAAAGAGTTTTAATAAAAAAGTTTTTTGCGTGTGGAGATTTTAATATTGATCTGGGAAATAAAATAGATTCAAATAATATCAGTATATTTATAAATTCAATAGTTTAAATCTGGGGAGCAGAGCATTCAGCTGCTCTGCTCCCCAGCTCTGGAACTCACTTCCACCTGATATTCGCAACACAGACTTATTGCCACATTTCAAAGTCAAACTCAAAACTCACCTGTTTAAAGTAGCCTATGCACTATGATAACAACTGCATCGTCTTATTTTTTATTTTTTTATTTTTATTCATTTAACTTGTTTTTACTGTGTTTATAATATTGTGTCTGGTTCATTTTTATTTTATTTTTATGATTGACAATGTAAGGTGACCTTGAGTGCCAAGAAAGGCGCCTACAAATAAAATGTATTATTATTATTATTATTTACCCATTGATATCAAAGCCAACAAGAATCACAACTCATAGTGCTACAATAATTGATCATATTTTCACAAATACAACAAATGGGGATGTGATCGTGGTATTTTAATGACTGATCTTAGTGATCATTTACCAGTTTTCACAATTTACAAAAAGTATCAAAGCATCACGAAAACAATTACAAGAAAGAAAAAAATAATAAATAGATCAAAAAAAGCTTTGGATAAATTAAAAGATGATTTAGCTAAACATAATTGGGAAGATGTGTATGTTGATGATGTGAACAGATCATACGATGAGTTTATGAATATCTTGGAAGCTCTGTACGAAAAAAATTGTGTACAAAAATATTATACTAAGAAGAATATTGTTGACCAACAATGGATGACGATAGGATTGAGAAACGCTTGTAAAAAGAAGAATTATTCATGTTTCTTGAAATCCAGAACACAAGAGACAGAAGATAAATATAAGAACTACAAAAATAAATTAGTAGGGATTATAAGACAACATAAAAGAGAATATTATAGTGATTTATTAAATAAAAGTAATGGTGATATGAAAGCAACTTGGCAAGTAATGAATAATGTTCTGAATAAACACAAAATAAAATGGGCATTTCACAGAATTTTGTAAATAACAATGAGGAAATCAATGATGTAAATGAAATTGTAAATGGATTTAATCAATATTTTGTGAATGTTGGATCAAGCCTTGCAGCAACAATACCAAAAGTGGATAATAATGTGAGTAATTAATTTGAAGGTTGTCTAAACAGTATTTTTCTAGATGGAACTGATAATGAAGAAATAATGAATGTAGTAAAATAAATTACAGACAAGAGGTCAAAAGATTGGGTAGACATGGATATGATGTTTGTAAAGGACATAATGAGTTATGTTATTGAGCCATATATACAGTATATGCAATTTATAATTTTCAACAGGAATATTTCCAGACAGAATGAAAAGGCACTTTCTCTTTTTAAAAATGGTGATAAATGTGTGTTTAACAATTACAGACCGATATCCTTGTTACCACAGTTCTCAAACATTTTGGAGAAATTATTTGTTACAAGATTAGACCAATTTATTGATAAACAAAATATTCTAACCAACAGTCAGTATGGGTTCAGAGCAAAAAACTTTACATCTATGGCTCTCATGGATTTAATAGAACAGGTAACTACTGCTGCCGATCAAAAACAATACTGTGTAAGTGTATTTCTTGATTTAAAAAAGGCATTTGATACAGTTGATCATACTACTGTATTCTCCTTGATAAATTACATAAATATGGTATACGATTAGTGTTGTAGTTTTTTGAAAGACAGGAAGCAGTTTGTACAAATAGTCTAGATGATGTGAGATCAAACCTCTGCAATATTACATGCGGAGTTCCTCAAGGATCTGTACTTGGACCCAAGTTATTTATCTTATATGACTTGGTAAAGGCGTCAGGACTCCTTAAATGTGTCCTTTTTGCTGATGATACCACATTTTTTTGTTTGGGTTAAGATATGGAGCAGATATTGGAATGGATGAAGATGGAGTTTGTGAAAATTCAAACTTGGTTTAAGCTTAATAAATTATCACTAAACCTGGATAAAACTAATTACATGATATTTAGTAATAAAAAAATAACTGTTGATGTTCCATTTAAAATTGAGGGTTCTGAGATTTGTAGAGTTCAAGAAGCGAAATTTTTGGGTGTCATCATTGATGACAAACTGACATGGAAACAACATATAAATTCTGTGAAAATGAAAATATCTAAATCTATTGCGATACTGTAGGGATCTATTAAATGATAAAGCTCTGTATTATTTGTTGTATAGTACAATCATTGTTCCACATTTAATTGATTGTGTTAATGTTTGGGGGGAAAGCGTGTAAAACAATTACAATGCCTATTTTAATTTTACAGAAAAGAGTTGTAAGAATTATTACAAGAAAGCATTACTGTACTGTCTGTCATCCATCAAGTACATTATTTCATCAAATGAAATTACTGAAGTTCCATGATTTGGTAGATTATAATATCTTATCATTTATGTATAGAGCTCAGAATAATGCATTACCTTTAAATATCCAAATGTATTTTGTAAAAAGACAAAGCTGTTACAAGGGGACAGAGATTTTTATGAAACCACAGTATGGAACATGCTGGTGAAGATTCTCAGTCGAACCAGTTTAAAGGGACGGTCTGCCTTAATCCAGGGAGTTGGATTATGGAATTGTTTGGAGACAGATGTAAAAAAAAAAAAAAGCCAAGTCAATGTTTGTGTTCAAAAGAATGATCAAAACCGAATTGTTGAAAAAAAATATATGAATGGAGTTTAATGAGAAATGTATGAGAACTAGAAAATTGAACGAGTTGTTCATCTTGTTTTGTTATTTATAGATAATTGTTGTTTGAATTGATTACTGTATTTGACAAAAGGAGCAGATATAATAAGATTTTTTTCTTCCTCTGCTACCTTTCATTTTATATATATTTTTTTCATTTCATATACAGTACAGGGAGTCCTCGACTTACGACGCCCCCGACTTACGACGTTTCGGACTTACGAACGCATCTCATTAAATTTTTATTAGTTATTTATTTTTATAAATGAATACATGAGTACAGTAGGCCTACTGTACAGTCACCAAGCACTTGGCCTAGTTTTTAAAGATAAAGGAGTGAGTTGAATTGTCTCCCTCCTCCCTAGGCTCCATTCACATAAAGGGAGCTAGCTCCCTTTATGTGAATGGGAGACAATTCAACTCATTCTTTCATCTTTAAAAACTGTGTTAGGATAGGCTAAGTGCTTGGTGACTGTACTGTACATGTATTCATTTATTTTAAAAAAAATTGTATGTGATCCGACTTACGTCATTTTCGACATATGAATAAAGCAGGCTATTGCTGATGGCTAACTAGTAGAAATAGATGTGCTTTGATTATGTGTCACAATGGCATGCCTTTAGTTGGATCTATTTAAAAAACTGCGTGTCGGTGCGTTGTTGCGTAATAACAGACGTGCCCGGCGGTAGGTTGTCAGAAAGACTATTGTGTTTCTCCTCCTGAGAGAGAGAGGAAAAAACAGAGGGAGGGAGGGATGTGTGGAGAAGAAGGGGGCGTTTATTAACTGGTTCATGGTGAGAGAGGAGATGTTTCCACCTCCACAGCCGATGGTTGCACACTGTGGGTAAAATAAACCAGGAACAGCGTCTAACGCGGAGCTTTTCTTTCTTTTTGTCTCGGCATGTCCTCCTAGTCCCTCCACCCTGACGCAGCACGCGATCGGACAGGAGCCGACAGCAGGTATGTTGTAATTAATGTAATGTAATGTAATGCTGCTGGAAGCTGCTATGCGGCGGAGCAGTGCGCAGTGTGTGTGGCGCTGCGTCGCACCTCACACACACACACACACTTCGGCTCACACACTCGAAGATTCACTCACCTCAGGTTGGTCGAAGCTCCACAGTGTGAGCCAAGTTATGGAGAAACGAGCACAACATGTCAGCATGGTGCTTTACTGTGGTTTACTCTGCAAAGCTCAGAGGATCTGAAGCAGTGCAGTTTGACTCGTGGACCACCCAGTTTATCTGGACAGTCATTGACTGGTGGAAAAAAATAATAAATAAACCAGACTACATTAGATTATTAATGTGCAACATTTGTGACTGTCTGTCAACCATGTGTGTTTGTTTACCTGTGGGACCAGTGACTTAAAATGGTGAGGTCCATGATTTATTAGTATTTGTGCTCAGATTCTTTGAGTAAATTCTGTAGCAACCTTGAAACAGACTTGAAGATGGAGTGTTATTCACCAGTGTTTCAGCCTTAGCCTTCACATGGTTTCAGTGGATGCAACCAAGTGCTTTGTTTACATTGAGTGCATGCCCGCACTTCAAAAATGCTCATTAATATATGTGTAACACTACAGGAGTCAACCCTTTTAAACAACACCATTGATAACACTGTTGTGTTTAACGAGTACCTGTAAGCAGGTGACCTATATGAATATGGTGTGCGTGTGTGTTTACACTAAATCTGAGCCTGAAACAGGTTTGATGATCCTGACTCACATTTTCATTAGGATTTGAACACATAAAGCTAAAAGAGAATTAGGGAATCAGTCGGCCTCTGGTCTGCTCCCATGAACTAACTGGTAGCAGAAAACCCTCTGTCTGTCTGCGTGGCTTTCTTTTTAGGGGAAATCAGCGCAGCCTTTGCTAATAAGAGTAAAGGGCCCTGCCCACTTCTGGAGAAACTTTTCCAGCAATTTAAAGTAAAGAACGAGAAAGGTGATCTAACAGAATGGAAGATGATTCAGTTCAGCTCTGAGCTTACCATCATCTGTTTCTAAGGTAATTTGTTTAAAACTCGTGGTAGGAGGTAAAATACATTAAAACATGAATCCAAGCAGATTGACACCTCGTGGCACCTCTGATGAACCGTACGGAAGAGAAAACGCTGAACAGACAGTGAAACTAAAGCCTAACTCAAGAGAGCTGCCAAACACGAAACAAAAAGGCCAGAGTGGAGCATGTTGAAGTTTGCATCAAGATAACACCTGATCTACATGCAACTGGATGGCAAACCTCAACGTGTTTTTGTATCCAGCTGCCGACAGCTGTGGTCCGATCTCTGCAGCAGGCTCACTTTATGACCTGCGACGCCTGTGATGTAGTTCACTCCAAGTGTTTTATGGCTTGACAAGGTTTAAGAGCTGTTTCAATTAGTCAGTGCTCTCACTTATCTCCCAGGGTGTGTTTCTGGCAACTAAAGACAACGAGCTGCTGAACGTTCCTCTTGTTGTTCCCATCAGTGCTGTCATTCTGTTTAGTCTTTTTCTTGCTGCAGTCGCCGTGGCGTCAAGTTGCCTAGATCAAAAGCATTGATGATTTGTTCTCCTGCAGCGTGTGCTCGCTGTGCGGTCTATCGCTGGAGTTTTGACTCCCTCGATTTGATTTGATTTGATGTTTATTCGTTCATTTTAAAAGAACAATACAAGACAGTTTCATCAGATACAAGAATACAAGTAGGATAAAATGAAGGGAGCAGAAAGAAGATGAAATCTTATATCTGCCCCTTATTTCACAGTTTGTTCAACCAATGATAACCTTCAAACTACATCACAAAATGAATAATTCTACTTAATTTTTCTAACTGTAATATACAAACTACATCACAAAATGAATAGTTCTACTTAATTTTACTAACTGTAATACACAAACTACATCACAAAATGAATAATTCTACTTAATTTTTCTAACTGTAATACACAAACTACATCATTCTAACTGTAATACACAAACTACATCAGAAAATGAATAATTCTACTTAATTTTTCTAACTGTAATACACAAACTACATCACAAAATGAATAATTCTACTTAATTTTTCTAACTGTAATACACAAACTACATCATTCTAACTGTAATACACAAACTACATCAGAAAATGAATAATTCTACTTAATTTTTCTAACTGTAATACACAAACTACATCACAAAATGAATAATTCTATTTACACAAACACACTAAGTTACATCCGCCATCGATCCGCCATCCAACACACACAGAGGCACCTTGAACATCTGGAGCTGAGTGGATAAGACTAAATGTTGATGAGCTCAGGTGGAAACGTTCTGGAGGGCAGTTTGCAGGTTAAGAGCTCGATTATGTTCACACAGTGGTAAAGAACATGTTTGAATTCATATACTGTAGTTTGGTGAGGGAGAATAATATTTTGCAGTGCACGTGTTATTTCAAGGTGTGGAATTTTGTAACGGTTAGAACACCCCCCACCCTCCATCACCCGCATACCAGCGTAACCACATACTCCTTCTTCTGTCCGCCCTCCCTCCATGTTTTTCCCACATACTTACAATATTCACATACATTCACTTCTCACCTCTCCCCATCCACGATGTCGCACAAACACGTTGCATGGCCAGCTGAGCTGTGGTATTTGACTGAACTCAAATCCCTTGGTTCTTCTGTTTTCTGTTCATTTTCTTGCTGCCGCTTTATGATCGATTGAGCTGTAATCTGATTACTTTTGTAGTCGGCTTCTTCACTTTATTTTCTGTTCTTCGGGCTCTTCCCTGTCCCTGTCCCCTCAGATGTGAAGTTTTTTTACTTTCACACTGAATACTAAAAGTCCGTTTGTGTGATCTGTCAGTTCTTGGATTCTTGATTCTTGGTTTGGTTTATTTGTCATATGCAAAATCAACATAAGGTCAACAATGCAATAAAAGGCTTAGGACGAGAAGAACCGTCTCGACTCGCCAAAAACAACAACAACAAATACCAAAGCATGCATCAAAAATACGAAAAAACATATTAAAAACTCTCTTGCACCATCTACAAGTACATGTTCTCAAAAACTATTGGAGAGATTTCTTAATATACTGTACATGTTATTTGTCCTGAAAGGATCAGTTCTGTATACTGACGTGATCCTGTCATTTCTTTAAACTCCACCTGTCACAGTTAGAACAGCTTCATCGCAGTAACTGAGCTAAATGTCCGTTTTCTCAATCGATTTTAGTTCAGGTGTGCAAAAAGTTTAACGGTCAAAAAATAACTTTTAGACCTCAATGTTACATTACCTTCCACTGTTTGCTGTTGAACTAAGTAAGTCTTCTTCTACTTCTTCTTCTTCTTCTTTCGGCTTTTCCCTTTTCAGGGGTCGCCACAGCGAGTCATCCTCCTCCACCTCACTCTGTCCTCTGCATCCTCTGTCCTCACTCCAACTACCTCCATGTCCTCTCTAACTGCATCCATATATCTCCTCTTTGGTCTCCCTCTTTGTCTTTTTCCTGGCAGCTGCATTTCTAACATCCTTCTACCAATATACCCACTGTCCCTCCTCTGGACATGTCCAAACCATCTCAGTCTGGCCTCCCTAACTTTATCTCCCAGTTGTTCAACATGTGCTGTACCTCTGATTATCTCATTCCTGATCTTATCCATCCTTGTCACTCCTAAGGAGAACCTCAGCATCTTCATTTCTGCCACTTCCAGTTCTTTCTCCTGTCTTTTTGTCAATGACACTGTCTCCAGACCATACAACATAGCTGGTCTCACCACTGTCTTGTAAACTTTTCCTTTGACCTTTGCTGACACCTTTTTGTCACAAATCACTCCTGAAACTTTTCTCCATCCACTCCATCCTGCCTGGACTCTCTTTTTCACCTCTTTACCACATTCCCCATTTTCCTGGACAGTGGACCCCAAGTACTTGAAGTCCTGCACCTTTGTGACCTCTGCTCCTTGTAGCCTCACTGTTCCACTGGCCTCCCTCTCATTCACACACATGTACTCTGTCTTACTACGACTGACTTTCATTCCTCTTCTTTCAAGAGCATACCTCCACCTCTCCAAGTTCTCTTCCACTTGTTCCCTGTTCTCACCACAGATCACAATGTCATCTGCAAACATCATAGTCCATGGGGATTCCTGCCTGACCTCATCTGTTAGTCGGTCCATCACCAGAGCAAACAAGAAGGGGCTCAGAGCCGATCCTTGATGCAATCCCACCTCCACCTTGAAGCTATCTGTCACTCCCACAGCACATCTCACCACTGTCCTGCTGTCCTCATACATGTCCTGTACCAGTCTAACATACTTTTCTGCCACTCCAGATTTCCTCATGCAATACCACACCTCTTCTCTTGGTACCCTGTCATATGCTTTTTCTAAATCCACAAACACACAATGGAGTTCTTTCTGACCCTCTCTGTACTTCTCTATCAACATCCTCAAAGCAAAGATGGCATCTGTGGTGCTCTTTCTTGGCATGAAACCATACTGCTGCTCACAGATAGTCACATCTTGTCTAAGTCTTGCTTCCACAACTCTCTCCCAGATCTTCATTGTGTGGCTCATCAACTTAATTCCCCTGTAGTTGCTACAACTCTGTACATCACCCTTGTTCTTAAAAATGGGAACCAGCACACTTCTTCTCCATTCTTCAGGCATTTTCTCACCCTCAAATATTCCATTAAATATTTGAGTCAAAAACCTCACTGCCATCTCTCCAAGACATTTCCAAACCTCCACTGGTATGTCATCAGGTCCTACTGCCTTCCCCTTCTTCATTCTTTTCAGAGCTTTCCGGACTTCACCCTCACTAATCTTTCCCACTTCCTGGTCCACAGTTTCTATTACCTCCACTCTTCTTTCTCTTTCATTCTCTTCATTCATTAGCTCCTCAAAGTAATCCTTCCATCTTCCCATCACACTCTCCTCACTTGTTAGAACATTCCCATTCCCATCTTTAATAAGCCTAACCTGCTGCACATCCTTTCCAGCCTGATCCCTCTGTCTTGCCAATCGGTACAAGTCCTTCTCGCCCTCTTTAGTGTCCAGTCTCCCATACAACTCATTGTACGCCCTCTGCTTTGCCTTAGCTACTTCCCTCTTTGCTCTATGTCCCATCTCCTTGTATTCCTGTCTCCTCTCTTCAGTCCTCTCACTGTCATATTTCTTCTTGGCTAATAATAATAATGTTGGCTAATAATAATAATGTTGAACTAAGTAAGTAAGTAATCTTTATTTATATAGCACCTTTCACAGGCAATCACAAAGTGCTTCACAAGCAAAACAAAGTTAAAAAAGTAATCAAAATTGAACTAAAAGCCTGGGAGCCTGACCATGAAGTGCCCGGAAAGTTAGGACCAAAATTTTTAAAATGACTCCTAAAATGCACGGAGAGCCAATGCAGAGAGGCCAGAACAGGAGTTCTGTGGGTTCTAGTTATCAGCCTTGCTGCAGCATTCTGCACAGACTGTAGGCGAGCTAGGGAAGATTTGTTCAGACCCATTAAAAGGCTGTTACAATAATCTAACTGAGATTAAATAAAAGCATGAACAATCATCTCAGGTTCCTTCTGCGATACAATACATTGTAGTTTAGAAACGTTTCTTAAGTGGTAAAAACAATTTCGAACTAACAATTTACAATGACTGTCCAAAGATAAAGAACTATCAAGGACAACACCCACATTTCTGAGGTTATTATTTACCGAAGGACTTAAAAACATAAGATACTGCTTGATAACTGGAATTTTATCATCAGGGCCAGTGGCAATAATAAGAGTCTCAGTTTTGTTTGCATTTCACTGCAGGTAGTTGTCCTCAGCCATGTTTTGTTCTCTGACAAACAGTTTCTGGATTCAATCAATTTATGGAACTCAGAGACTCGAAAAGAACCGTATAGCTGAATGTCAACTGCCACTCTTGATGACGTACAGCTAGTTAACAAATTTTGCTGGGCGATTAATTGTCTCAAGAATTGTTACGATAAACGATAGCATTGTTTGAAATTTGACAATAATTAATCATTATTGTCAAATTTATAAAGAAATGTTTGTTAATTTGTTTTGCATGTAGTACCTTTGTTCGACCACCGGATGGCAGTATCAGACTGTTGGAACGGAAGGATGGATAGTGAGGGAGCGAGCAGTGTGTCTCTAAGAAAATGGGAGGGAGGCCCCTTGACGTGACATGGGCTGTCTCTCTTCAGTTCTCAAAATGTCGGATGCCCGGTGTGGTTTGAGCTCTTTAGCATAGTGTTAGCGTAGCATTTTTCACATAAAGCTTTTAATAAAAAATCAGTAAACAAGTTCTCAGCTTCTTTTTGCAGAAAAAAAACAACTTTTTACACGAAGGCACGGGTTTCAAACGTGAATTTTGGAGCTTCGACAAGACAGAGGTTTATTTCCCGAGGTCGGCCTGTTAGCTTAGCTTCTCAGCTGCTACTAACAATCCAAAAATGCGATTTTGGATGGTTAAAACAGATTTTAAAGAAAAGTGAAAGGGAGGGGTCAGTGAAGAGCACCGGAGTTGAGCCTTTTGTCATCAAGTGTCTTCAGTAGAAAGAGAGACATGAAGAAACGAGCTTCTTCTTCTTCTTCTTCTTTTCCCTTTTCAGGGGTCGCCACAGCGAGTCATCCTCCTCCACCTCACTCTGTCCTCTGCATCCTCTGTCCTCACTCCAACTACCTCCATGTCCTCTCTAACTGCAGAAACGATAAAGATGATAAATGAAACCGAGGTCAATAATTTTCATTTATAATCCGATTAATTGATTTATTATTTATTGCGACAGGCCTACATACAGCTTCATTCTTTTGCTTTAATATAAATGTAACTGTTAATTTTTTACCCTCAGTTCTTTATCTTGCAGCATTCTAGTATAGATTATTGATACTAACCTCATGGATTTAGTTTGCCAAACCAAAACAAACTGCACACCATGGGAACATATTTTTTCTCAATAGCAATATGACTGAACAGCGTCAATAATGTGGATGGTTTCTTTGTCATTCAGGTTAATGCTCAGTCAAAGTCAAGTCAAAGTCAACTTTATTGTCAGAACTGCAATATGTACAGGACATACACAGGATTGAAATTGCGTTTCTCTCAGTCCCTCGGTGCAACAGTAACCATTTAAACACTAAAACACTGAAACATTTAATAAACATAAGCATAAAATAGTAAAAGTGTAACACTGTCCTGAGTTTTTGCATAGTAGTATAAAAGTATGAAAATTTACACCAACACTAAAACACTAAACATTTAATGAACATAAGCATAAAATGAAATAATAAAAGTGTAATACTGTCCTGAGTTTTTGCATAGTGTCAGTACATCTATTTGTGTCTACAGTTCCTACAGTATTGGTTATTAGGCTTATAACTTTAAAGTGTTGTTAAAAACAAGCTAAAGCAATTACCAATATTTTCCGCTGTACATGACTCACCGCTCTAAAAGTTGCATCAGTCCAAATATGTCTAATAAAGTGGAAAATCCATAAATATGTTGCTTCATCGTATAAGTCACATCTATTATGTGTCACCACTGACAACCCAGAAATGTGGGCCGGTGTTGTACCAAAAATCGATTAGCTGCCAAATGGCGGCCACGGGAGCGTGCACCGGAGGACTTTAACAAGAATTTAACAAGATATCCACCTAAAAACAATTATTTGTTTGCTTGACTTTATAGTAAAGGTGTGTCTCAGTTGAACTTTTACTTAATAAATGCACTTTATTCTGATTGTAAAAGCTAGGACATAAAAACAAGTGTTCATACTGACCCTTCAGAAAGACTTCAAAGATTAAATGTCCAAACACACTCAGCTGTGCTGGACATGGTAAATTTAGTTTAGTTTAGTTTATTCATTCATTTTATAATAAAAAAACAAAACAATACGTTATAATACAACAAATAAATATACATCACATAAATAAAATGAAGGGTGGCAGTAAGAAGAAAAAAATCTTATTTTAACTGCCCCCTCTTACAATCCATCAAATCAAACAACAATCAACTTTAATTAATAAAAAGCAATAATTCTCCAAAAATATCGATTAAAGTATAAAACTGACTAAACGGGGCGGCCGTGGCGTAGTGGTAATGGCAGTCGTCCCCCGATCGGAAGGTTGGCGGTTCGAATCCCGGTTCCCCACACCATGTGTCGTTGTGTCCTTGGGCAAGACACTTAACCCCGAGTTGCTCCCGGTAGGACTGGAAAGCACCTTGCATGGTAGTCTGCCGCTACCGGTGTATGAATGTGTGTAGCACTTTGAGATTTTCACTAATGAAAAGTGCGTTATAAATTGAATTCATTATTATTATTATTATAAATTGTGATTTAAATCAGAAACGGTTTAATCAGTTCCTCTAATAAGACGACATTTCCATATTTTGTGCTCACTCCATATTGCATATGCATTTATTTACAGCGGTAATATTAAAGTTTTAAACCAAGTTTATAACCAGGCACTAGATCAGTCTTCATCCAAAAGACAAACAGAAATCTTCTCTCAAATCAGTGGAGAAGCACCTCTGTCTGACTCGCTGTAGAAAGAGAGGGAACATTTTTAAGAAAAGGAGAATTCCCCACAAACTTGACTCCATATACCCCCCCCCCCCTTTTTTTTTTCTGGTGGAACATCATTTTGCCATATTAATACACGAGTGTAGACATGACATCAGTGCTGCAGTGATTAACTGATTAGCAGCAGCTGCTGTAGTACTTAGTCGTGTGGTTGTGTAACAAGCAGGTCCACACTGTGGGCAAGGAGTTTATAGTAATCTGTAGATTGCTGCTGTACTACTGGATATAATTCATGGGTATTTCCTCCTTTAAACAAAGCACATCTTGTGCCAGAGAGAGTGACTGCATCTGAACGACACGCTCACCGCTGTGTGCAAGTGACACACAGTGAAGTGTCCTCGGGCCCCCGGGGGCTGACAGTGATAAAAATATTCTGACCCAAGACCCATCTGTGTTCCCTTGTGGAGAGTCACAGAGAAAAGTCGTCTAAGGATTCTTGCACAGATGCCCCTGAGTTGAAGGAGTGGGGAGAGTTTTGATTCCAGTAAACATCACACAGGCTTTTAAACGCAGTGTTTTTACAGTGTTTCATTAGAAATGACTCCAGTATCCTGCTGGCTTGTCGTTGGAACTGTCTGGATGAGCTGTTCCACCCAAATTAACTCACTTTTATTTGGTTCAGTGGCTTTTGTTACAAGAACTGCAGCTGTGTTTTATTTTTTGAATGTTGCACAGAGAAAGGGTTATTTTTGACCCAAAAAAAAAAATATCTGAGTGCCCCCCTCCCCCATCCACACACACACACACACACACAAACACACACTTTTCTAAATCTTATTTAGTCATACACTTTC
>JBBPBX010000364.1:0-17065 GCA_038048925.1 Garcialebias charrua
TCAGGGTGCCAAAGTATTCACCAAACTGGACCTTCGTAACGCCTACCATCTGGTCAGAATTAAGGAAGGAGACGAATGGAAGACTGCTTTCAACACCCCATCAGGTCACTACGAATATCTTGTAATGCCTTTTGGTTTAACCAACGCCCCAGCTGTCTTTCAGGCGCTAGTCAATGATGTTCTCAGGGACTTTATCGATATCAATGTTTTTGTTTACTTGGATGACATTCTTATCTTTTCCAAGGACTTGGATTCGCATGTCCAACACGTTCACGCCGTCCTCCTCCGTCTTCTACAAAACAATCTTTATGTCAAGGCGGAGAAATGTGAGTTTCACACGACCAGTACCACCTTTCTGGGTTTCAATATCACACCTGACCAAATATCCATGGATCCCTCAAAGACCTCTGCAGTTCTGGATTGGCCAATACCCCAATCACGTAAACAGTTGCAACGTTTTCTTGGTTTTGCCAATTTCTATCGGAAATTTATTAAGAACTACAGTTCCGTCGCTTCTCCCCTCCACGCTTTAACCTCCACCAAGAACTCTTTTTCTTGGAACCAAACTGCTGAACATGCCTTCCTTAAATTGAAAGCCTTGTTTACCACTGCTCCTATCCTTAGATTCCCCGATGTGGATAAACAATTCATCGTTGAAGTCGATGCCTCTGATACAGGTATCGGGGCCGTTTTAAGTCAACGCAGTAATGACGAAAAAATTCACCCATGTGCATTTTTCTCCAAGTCTCTCTCCCCAGCCGAACGCAACTATGATGTAGGGGACCGAGAACTACTCGCCGTCAAGATGGCTCTTGAAGAATGGCGTCATTGGCTGGAGGGGGCCAATCATCCCTTCATTGTTCTCACCGACCACAAAAATCTCGAGTATCTGCGATCAGCCAAACGACTGAATCCTCGTCAAGCTAGGTGGGCTCTGTTTTTTGGACGATTCAATTTTTCTCTCTCTTATAGACCCGGGACCAAAAACGTCAAGCCAGATGCATTATCTCGTATATTTGAGAAGGATCAGACCAACGGTCCACAGGAATACATATTGCCCGAGACGGTTCGCTTGTCCATCACCCAGGTCGAGAGGGAGGTCAGGGAGGCCCACCAGAACCACCCACCACCCAGGGAATGCCCGGCTGAACGCCTCTTTGTACCAGATCACCTCATCACTAAGGTACTCATGTTCTGTCATGCTTCGCCTATTTACTGTCATCCAGGGATTGAGAGAACTTTAACCATAGTCAAGTCACAGTTCTGGTGGGGTTCCTTGTCTAAGGACGTTAGAGAGTTTGTCGGGGCTTGTACCCAATGCTCCCTGGCTAAACCCTCTCGACGTCCACCGGCGGGTCTCCTGAGGCCACTGCCCATACCATCACGCCCCTGGTCACATCTCGCAATGGATTTTGTCACCGGCTTACCACAGTCTGGAGGTAAATCAGTCATTCTAACTGTCATTGACAGGTTTTCCAAGATGGTTCATTTGATTGCATTGGAGGGGTTACCCACAGCCAAGGAATTAAGCAATGTCATGATAAAGGAAGTGTTCAGATTGCATGGGATACCCAAGAACATTGTGTCTGATCGGGGGCCCCAATTCATCTCCAAGTTTTGGGGCGAGTTCTGTAAAACCCTTGGCATTGAACTAAGTCTCTCCTCAGGCTATCATCCCCAGACTGATGGACAATCTGAGCGCGCCAATCAGGAGATGGAGACCCGCCTACGCATTCTCTGTGGTGATGATGGGACCAAATGGGCAGAACATCTTCCTATCGTCGAGCATGCTATGAACTCTCTTCCTTCGAGCGCCACTGGCCTGTCTCCATTCTATGTCCTCTATGGATTCCAGCCACCGGTGTTTGCCGCCCAGGACCAGGCTGCCATGGTCCCTTCCGCGTTCCAAGCAGCTCAACGATGTCGCAGAGTCTGGACCAAGGCCCGCAAACAACTCCTCAAGACATCTGCAGTCTACACGAGGTCGGCCAACCGTCGTCGGACCCGGGAACCTGCTTATCAAGAAGGACAAAAGGTGTGGCTATCCACCAAGGACTTACCTCTTCGTGTTGACTGCAGGAAATTGGCTCCCCGCTTCATTGGACCTTTTCCCATTTCCAAAGTGGTGAACCCGGTGGCAGTCAGGCTCAGGCTCCCTAGCACCATGAAGATCCATCCTACGTTCCATGTGTCCCGGGTCAAGCCCGTCCAGTATTCTAGGTTCATGCCCGCCTCCAGGCCTCCTCCTCCTGCCCGACTCATTGATGGCTCTCCTGCCTACACCATCAACCGTATCATGCGTTCTCGACGCTGGGGACGGGGTGTCCAGTACCTCATTGACTGGGAGGGTTATGGCCCTGAGGAACGTTCGTGGGTGCCTGCTCGCCACGTCTTGGACAAGCCGCTCGTCGCCCGGTTCCACCGGGATCACCCTGATCAGCCTGGTGGTCCGTCAGGAGCCGGACCTTGAGAGGGGGGTACTGTCATGATCCCATGTCATGATCCACGTTCTGTCTGTTTGTCATGTCATGTTCACAGCAAACACATCATTGTTCCCTCCTCCCACATGCCCAATGCCTCATTAACGATCATTGCACTCACCTGTTTGTTCCTGTATTTAAGCCCCACGTCCACAGTCATTCCTTGCCAGATTTATGAACGGTTTTGCCTAGTAGTTATCCAGCGCCCATGTCTTGTCCTGTCTTGCTTGCTACGACTCTGTTTTGGTTTTTTGGTCTCACGTCTCTCGCCTCAGCCCCTATTGGTACTGTCTCGGACTCTGCTTCCCTGGTTTTGATCCCTGCACACGCTACTGGACTTCGCCCTCCTGCCTCTCCCCTTATCGGACCTGTTCAGCCATCTGCCTCACGGAAACGGACCCAAGACTGCCTTTCACGACCACGAGTAAAGCCTGCCTCTTTCAACATTATTCGCCTCTCTGCCAATCTGTGTATGACCTCGCTTCGAACCAAGGAAAACCCCCTTCGTGTAAAAGTCCGCACGAAGGACCAACGTAAACAAGGAAGTAAATCTAGACTACGTCACTACCGGCCTACGTCATCAAGGAATTCCCTTCTGATCGGAAACAGCATAAAAAGGTTAGTGTTTTTATTAAAGACAAAAAACATCTACCTTTTTAAGCCCTGCCACTAATATTATAATTTCTTGTGCAGAACTCAAGTTACCAGTGACGATCAGGACCCATTCCAACTTCCTGTTTCTTAATAAAATTGTTAAAACTTTTCCAGTGTTCGGTTTATTAGTGAAACTCAAAAACACGGTCTTGACACAGGGGACACCTTGGACAGGTCTCCAGTCCATCACAGAGTCATATAGAAACAAAGGAGACAAACAAATATTCACTCTCTCACTCTCACCTAGGGACAATTTAGAGTTACCAATCAGCCTAACATGCATGTTTTTGGTGTGGAAGGAAACCGGAGTACCAGTAAAAAAAAACATGCAGTACGGAGAGAACTTGCAAACGCCACCCCTGGCCTGGATTCGATCCAGTGACCTCCCACTGTCCCTCCTCTGGACATGTCAAAACCATCTCATTCTGGCCTCTAACTTTATCTCCCAGTTCTTTAACCTGTGCAGTACCTTTTATTTTATTCCAAATTGTCTACATTCTTGTCACGTTCAAGGAGAAAGTATCTTCAGTTTTGCCACTTACAGTTATTTCTTCTTCTTTTTTTTGGTCAATCCCACTGGTCATATTACTTTTTTTCCTTTGACCTTTGCTGACACTTTTGTCAGAAATCACTCCTGAAACTTTTCTCCATCCGCTCCGTCCTGCCTGGACTCTCTTTTTCACCTCTTTACCACACTCCCCATTTTCCTGGACAATGGACCCCAAGTACTTGAAGTCCTGCACCTTTGTGACCTCTGCTCCTTGTAGCCTCACTTTTCCACCGGCCTCCCTCTCATTCACACACATGTATTCTGTCTTACTACAGCTGACTTTCATTCCTCTTCTTTCAAGTGCATACCTCCATCTCTTCAAGTTTTCTTCCACCTGTTCCCTGTTCTCACCACAGATCACAATGTCATCTGCAAACATTGTAGTCCACAAGGATTCCTGCCTGACCTCAGTGCTTTAGTTAAAACACCATGTTGCTTAAAACTAACAAAAAATATCTTACATTTTTTCTACACAAAATTCACTTATTTAAATGCTTAAATAAACCATGGCCCTTGTATTTTAATTATTAATAACAATGAGCCCAAAGGTTGTTAAGTAGTATTTACCGGTACTACAATTTTTTTCATCTTCATGATAATTTCTTTTTTGATGTACTTGAACTCAATGGGCCTCATGCACAAACCGTTCGTACGCACAGATTTGTTCTTAAACTGTGCGTACGAGTGATTTAGGATCATTTGTGGCATTCAACAATGTTTTCGTATCCTACGATTTTTTTCAGATACGAACAAAATTTACGAGTGGTCCGGACCTGTCGTATATTTTAGGAGCGTCAGTCTGCTGTCATCCAGACGGAATTTCTCCACTAATAACTTCATATTTCGTTATTTAGAAAATATTTAGAGTTTAAAAAAGTCACGCACCACAATTGGTCTTGACAATAGGTTCTGTTTGAAGTCGAATTATAATTTTAAATGTAATAATGACTAACGGATTAAAGTATTTAAATTAAAATCAATTTGTTATCAATGCCGTTTTCTAACACTACAATATTAATATGAAGATCTCAAACTGAAACCAACTTAAATTATGAATTAATTTAAGTTTAATTTGTCTCGGTAACGCAGACTTCGGTAACGCAGACTTTACATTGACCTCCTCCTGTCACAGTCATAGCTGTCAGATAGCTCAATGAGTAGAACGTTGCGTCGCAGTTCCGAACCTTATGGGTTCGAGTCCCACATGGGACAACGTTTTTTTTCTCCTTTTAATTCATTCCAGATTTAAAAAACACAAGAAAACTATTTACAATACAACAAGAAATGAAGCATAAAGTCTTTTTAATCTGGAATGAATAAATAATCTAAAGAAGGAAGGAAAAAAAAATAGGCATACCTTGTGGGAATCGAACCCACGAAATCTCGATAAGCGGTGCAATGCTTTAACCAGTTAGCCACCAGGACACGTGTATATTTTAAGGTCCACATTTATTATAAACAAACATTCTTTGGCATTAGTTGGTCATTTACTCCCATGAGTGACGCTGCTAATAAGGACAGATTTACTTTTCTCGATCAAGGAGAGCAGAACTTCAATCTCCGCACCGGTAGAGTTCTTCTTTTTTACTTTTCGCTGTCATTTTATGAACGAACACATTTTGCCTCCGAGGCAGGAAACGTAGCCTTATATGGTGTTTCGAGGGGTGGGAATTATGTAAATAACCTCACCGCGAGCACGCGCAGGTTGATAGAACAGGTGGGATTCATCATATTTACGCAACTCATTTACACACTTTTCCTGAGGATAGAAGACTTTGTTGAATCTGACGTGGCATGTTCGTACGAACGCTTCGTACGAACAAAAGTAGGAGAAATTTAGGATAAAAATACGAACATGTTCTTGCATGAGGCCCATTGTTCTTTCCCAAAAAATATTTTTAGTGAACTTTTTGTCCAAGAGTGTTTTGTTTGTTTGTTTGTTTCAGTACACTTTTTTGGGAGCTTTGTTGTAAAGTTTTCAAAATTGTAGCATCTTCTGAACTGTCCATGAACAAGTAGACAAAGATTGATAAAATTATTTCTTGCACTTCTTACAACACAAACAAGTAATTGACTTACACATTATACTAGAGACTAATGAAGTTTAATGTGGAGAGAGAAAAAAGAAAATGTATGAAACCAAAAAGTGTTTTGTGCGTATAAATCCCACACATTTGCTATGAAGCTTTGAAGAGTGGTTATTGACACAGACCTGAATGGAAATGCTGGTGAAAGAAACCAAGGGGATGAGGAAGAGATGGGTAGGTTTGGTGTCAAGGAAAGAAACCAGGAAAGACAGATGTGTTGAATTTTGCCAAGAGAATGGAAATGGCTGTAGTCAACACCAGTTTCCAAAAGAGGGAGCAACATAGAGTGACCTTTAAGAGTGGAGGAAGGAGTACGCAGGTCGACTACATTCTGTGTAGAAGAGGAAACCTGAGGGAGAATGGAGACTGTAAGGTTATGGCAGGGGAGAGCGTGGCCAGACAGCATCGGATGGTTGTGTGTAGAATGACTGTTGTTGTGAAGAAGAGAAAAAGAGTAAAATCAGAGACGAAGACCAAATGGTGGAAGCTGAAGAAGGAAGAACGTGAGAAATTCAGAGAGGAGCTCTTAAAGACTCTGGGTGGTAAGAAAGAGCTTCCAAATGACTGGGTTACTACAGCGTAGACAGACAGGTGGGAATGTACTTTGTGTGTCATCTGGACAGAGAATGGATGATAAGGCAACCTGGCGGTGGAATAGTGAAGTGCAGGGTGCTGTTCAAAGAAAGAGGTTAGCCAAGAAGAAATATGACAGTGAGAGGACTGAAGAGAGGAGACAGGAATATAAGAAGATGGGATGTAGAGCAAAGAGGGAGGTAGTATAGGCAAAGCAGAAGGCATATAATGAGCTGTATGGGAGCCTGGACACTAAAAAGGACAAGAAGGGTTTGTACCGATTGGCAAGACAGAGGGATAATGCCGGGTACCCACCAAACGCGTCAAAATGCTCCTGACGCGCCCTTTTGGCCGCTTGTCACCAGAATCTGTTCACACTGAAGACGCGTCTGATGACGCGCAATGGGAGTGTCTGGCTCCTTTTCCGGTCGGGTTTGTTTAGTTTTCTGTACACCGAGCAGATAAAATCAGCTGTACGTGAGCCTCGTTACTACTTGAGTGGGTTTTCTACGAGCCGAACTGCAGCTCCAAAAGTCTTTGTTGAGATTAAAACGTTTTTTTTTTTTTTATGTTTGGGGTGATCGTACGCTCGAGCGGACAGCGGCAACTGTAAAAATGCCAAGTTTCTTACCGGAGGCTGGTTTCTTCATGGAGGCTCGTTGGGGTAAGTTTAAAAAGTAAAAAAAAAGTCCCATGGTCGTTGCGTCATCACATAGCAGAGGCTCTCCCGATTGGTTGCTGCGACGCGTTGAGCGTCAAAAGTTCAAATATTTGAACGTTGGCTGCTCAACGCGTCGGCTGCTTTGGACACGTCGCGTCCACAGAAAAGAACTGCCGCGCGCTGCCGCTCGAAACGCTCAAAACGCGCCGCTTCACGATTCGCTGTGCCTCGCAGCGTCTCCACATGGACTTTCAATGTAAACTGGCCGCTTCCGCTGCCCGAAACGCGTTTGGTGGGTACCCGGCATTAGGTTGGAAAGGATGTGCAGCAGGTCAGGCTTATTAAAGATAGGAATGGTAATGTTCTAACAAGTGAGGAGAGTGTGACGGGAAGTTGAAAGTAGTACTTTGAGGAGCTAATGAATGAAGACAATGAAAGAGAAATAAGAGTAGAGGTCATAGAAACTGTGGATCAGGAAGTGGGAAGTGTGAAGTCCAGAAAGCTCTGAAAAGAATGAAGAAGGGGAAAGCAGTAGGACCTGATGACATACCAGCAAAAGTTTGGAAATGTTTTGGAGAAATGGCAGTGAGGTTTGTTTATTCAAATATCCACTGGCATATTGGAGGGTGAGAAAATGCCTGAGGAGTGGAGAAGATGTGTGCTGGTGCCCATTTTTAAGAACAAGGGCAATGTACAGGGTTGTAGCAACTGCAGGGGAATTATGTTGATGAGTCACACAATGAAGATCTGGGAGAGAGTTATGGAAGTAAGACTTAGACGAGAGGTGAGCATTAGTATGGTTTCATGCCAAGTAAGAGCAAAACAGATGCCATCTTTGTTTTGAGAATGCTGATGGAGAAGTACAGAGAAGGTCAGAAAGAACTCCATTTTGTCTTTGTGGATTTAGAAAAAAACCAGTTTCCTTGAGAGGGGTTGGACACTCTTCCACTCTGGAGTTGCCCCTGGTGAGAGGCGCCGAGCAGGAGTGGGCATACTTGTTGCCCCCCATCTTGGTGCCTGTACGTTGGGGTTCACCCCGGTGAACGAGAGGGTAGCCTCCCTTCGCCTACGTGTGGGGGGACGGGCTCTGACTGTTGTTTGTGCCTATGCGCCAAACGGCAGCGCAGATTACCCACCCTTTTTGGAGTCCTTGGAGGGGGTATTGGAGGGTGCGCCTCCTGGGGACTCCCTTGTTCTGCTGGGGGACTTCAACGCTCACGTGGGCAATGACAGTGAGACCTGGAGGGGTGTGGTTGGGAGGAACGGCCCCCCTGATCTGAACCCGAGTGGTGTTCTGTTGTTGGACTTCTGTGCTCGTCATGGATTGTCCATAACGAACACCATGTTCAGGCATAAGGGTGTCCATATGTGCTCTTGGCACCAGGACACCCTAGGTCGTAGTTCAATGATCGACTTTGTTGTCGTCTCATCTGATCTGCGGCCGCATGTCCTGGACACTCGGGTGAAGAGAGGGGCGGAGCTGTCAACTGACCACTACCTGGTGGTGAGTTGGCTCCGATGGTGGGGGAGGATGCCGGTCAGACCTGGCAGACCCAAACGTATTGTGAGGGTCTGCTGGGAACGTCTGGCAGAGTCTCCCGTAAGACGGAGCTTTAACTCCCACCTCCGGGAGAGCTTTGAGCACGTTCCGGGGGAGGCGGGGGACATTGAGCCCGAGTGGGCCATGTTTCGCCTTGGGATTCCCCCGGAGGAGCTGCTCCAAGTGGCTGGGGAGAGGGAAGTCTGGGCCTCCCTACTTAGGCTGCTACCCCCGCGACCCGACCCCGGATAAGCGGAAGAAAATGGGGGGGAAAAAATGGATTTAGAAAAAGCATATGTCAGGGTGCTGAGGGAGGAGGTGTGATATTGCATGAGAAAATCTGGAGTGGCAGAGAAGTATGTTAGACTGGTACAGGACGTGTATGAGCAGGGGTGTAGGCAAGGGGGGTTCGGGGGGTTCGGACGAACCGCTCACTTTGCCTATGGAGTCCCATCTAGGGATTTTGTGAGGGGCGGTTCGTTTAAAAGAGAAGTTGACCAGGATAAAGCAACATGCCTCAGTAGCTCAGTGGAAACGCGTTGCCGTTCCAAACCTTATGGGTTCAATTCCCACATGGTACAACGTTTTTTATTTATTTAAATTCATTCCAGATTAAAAAAAACACAAGAAAACTATTTACAAAACAACAAGAAATAAAACAATACATGAAATGAAAGGAAGCAGAAGAAGAAAATAATCTTATTATATCTACCTCTTCTCAAACAATTTTTTTTTCAAACACTCGATTCAAACAACTAATTTTACGTTTGTCTTTTATTGGATAAAAAAAAAAAAGAGTTAATATGCCTGTTAACACATTCTACTTTTTTATCCAATAAAAGACTGTTTGAAAAAAAAATTTGTTTGAGATTAATCTGTTCAAATTACAGACCAATACAGACCAATATCAAAACTCCCCTTTCTGTCCAAAATCCTTGAAAAGATAGTCTATACTCAGTTAAATCAGTTTCTCAATAAGAACAACGTCTTTGAAATATTTCAGTCTGGTTTCAAGCAGCTCCACAGCACAGAAACAGCTTTGGTTAAGGTTTGCAACGACATTCTGTTATCAAATTATTCTGGTCACTTTGTAGTACTTGTACTCCTTGACCTTACTGCTGCTTTTGATACCGTCGACCACAGTATCCTTTTATCACGGCTCAAACACTGGGTGGGGATTACAGGTGCTGCACTAGACTGGTTCCGCTCTTACCTCACTGACAGAAGTTTCTGTGTCAAGGTCTGGAACAATGTTTCCACTTTAATGTCTATTTCCTGTGGGGTCCCACAGGGCTCTATCCTTGGACCACTTCTCTTCTCGCTCTACATGCTCCCGCTGGGGTCCATCCTAAGGAAACATGGTATTTCGTTCCATTGTTACACGGATGATTGCCAGATCTACCTGCCACTGAAACCAGCTAATGCAGGCACACTCCACCCTCTCCTAGAATGTCTGGACGACATTAAGACTTGGATGGCTACAAACTTTCTAAGTTTTAACGATCAAAAGTCTGAAGTCATCATCTTTAGCCCTAGCTCAGCTGTCACCTCTGATCATATAAACTTGGACTCCCTCCAGCCCTATCTCAAACACTCTGCAAATAATCTCGGGATGGGTTTTGACTCAGTCCTTATGTTCGATAAACAAACCAGTTCCGCTCTGCAGAAAAGTTTTTTCCAACTGCGGCAGGTAGCTAAGCTCAAGCCAGTGTTGTCCAGACCCGACCCAGAGACCCTAATCCATGCGTTCATCACAACCCGCCTGGATTATTGCAATGCACTGTATGCTGGGATCAGCCAGGCCTCCTTCGCACGTCTTCAGCTCGTCCAAAATGCAGCAGCTCGGCTTTTAACCGGTACACATAGGTCTGAGCACATTACACCAGTTCTCTCCTCCCTTCACTGGCTCCCTGTGCGAACTAGAGTTGATGTTAAAATCCTGTTATTGACCTATAAATGCCTAAATGGGCTCGCTCCCCTCTACCTCTCGGAGCTGGTGAAACCATATGTTCCCTCGCGGGCTCTGAGATCATCCGATCAGCTGCTTTTGGAGGTTCCAAAAACACGACTAAAGCTCCAAGGAGATTGGGCGTTTTTAGTCATTGACCCCAAACTTTGGAACAACCTGCCCCCCAACATTAGGTAGGCCACCTCCCTTCACCTGTTCAAATCCCTCCTAAAAACTCATCTGTTCTCTCTGGTGTTTCATACTGTGTGAGCTGACGTAGTGTATTTTGTTATGTGTTTCTTTTTTAGTGCAGTTCTTATACATTTTAATGATATTTTATTGCTGTTAATTTCATAGTTAGCATTAGTGTGTGTTACAGTTTTTCGGTTTTCAATTTCTTTTGATGTTGTTTGTAAAGCACCTTGATAGCAGTTTATCTGTTTTAACTGTGCTCTATAAATAAAGATGACTTGACTTGACTTAACATCAGACAATAAAGTTAGGAAGGTCTGTACCTCATCATTGATCCACAACCCTATTTTTAGAGCTTCCTAACCAGAAACTAGGAAAAAAACAACAACAACCACACAAATCAACATGATCACAGAAGAAACAGTGGTTCAGATTAGTTTGCAGTTCTGCTGTGTGAGTCATCCAGTGACAGAGCTCCGCTGGACAATCAACAGCTGCTGTCTGCTTACGTCAAAATAGTCACCCCGGAGCAGTTTCTTGGAATCACAAACAAGGTGGTCCCATAAACTGGGTGGAGTGGGGGTGGGTGCTGGCAGTGAGCAGGCCCCTAACTGGTGTGGTGCAGAACTGATGACAATTGAGACAGTGGCAAAGCGCCACAAGAGGCCAAAGATAACCCGATGGAGCTGAGGTTCTCTTCTGCAGGAATGGGAAGATCTGTCAGTTGGACCACCATAAGTTGAACAGAGCTTAGTTTCTTAAGAGTGCCCAGGAATAACAGTGTTTCTGAAAAAAAAAATGCAGGTTTTTTTTAAATTTGCCAAAAGACAAATGGGAGACTCCTGCCTTCTTAATAACAGGCGGTAGGCGATGATTTCTCAGCCTATTCAAGTGTCCCATGTCACTTACATAATGACTGACAAACAAAATATATATATTTTTTCCAGTTTTCATTATTGCTGAATGTAGTATACTCCTCATTTCATTGTCATACATGTCAAGTCATGTTTTTTCCGAAAATTGTACGGCATTTTCCCCATTCTCATGACTATGTGCATACAGGAAAAGACTTACAGATTTTTTAAATCTTTGGCATTCAATACATGTTACAAGTCAGCCTGTAAGCAAATACTATGGTTGCCCCCTCCTTGTCCTCCTTCGCTAGTTAACTGTACTTGCTTCAACCCTACCCATTTTTACTAAACCAAACTTTGCTGAAGTTACACTATTTTGTAGAATACAAACGAATGGTGGTTTTACCCAGCACATTTCTTTATACAGTATTCATTTAATTATATGAAGGAACTGTTTAAGCCAGCCACTAGGGAGCACAAGCCAGTGTATCTCTTGTGCTGGTCCCAAGCCCGGGTAAATGGTGAGGGTTGTGTCAGGAAAGGCATCCGACATAAAACACATTTGCCAAAACTAATATGAGAGATCATCAAAGTGAAAAAGACAAAGAAGAGATATATGGATGCAGTTAGAGAGGACATGAAGGTAGTTGGAGTGAGGACAGAGGACGCAGAGGACAGAGTGAGATGGAGGATAATGACTTACTGTGAAGACCCCTAAAGAGGGAACAGCTGAAAGAAGACAAAGAAGAAGCAAATGTAAAATAATAATAATAATAAAAAAATGTGCTATGTGTTGTTGTCATCATTGTATACCAATTTACCATACCATACCAATTTATTTCTAAAGCACTTAAAATACAACATATGAGCTGTCTGAAGTGCTGTACAAAGACAAAAACAAGCACAAAACAATCATATAAATACAGTAATCAGAACATCACAAGTAAAAGAATACAACATGTATGTTTCTACAAAGTATACAATGATGAAATTAATTTTCTGCATTAAACCCTTCACATGAGATACACCCAGGTAGTACAGTGGTAGCTGCCCAGGCAGCAGTTAGGAATTGGATGTCTTGCTCAAGCAAATGTGGGCATGACAGGGAATTGAACCTGCAACTCACTGGTCCCAAGATCAGCTGCCCTACCTCTACACCACAGCAGCCCCATTTAATGCGTAGACTTAACTTGTCTTCTGTATTTACAATGAAAAAGACGAGTAAAATAAAAACCATCAAGGACATTACAGCAGATGTAATAACTAGATCTAAGAGATGCACTTAAGGTTTCAATTTAATTTAATTTGTATTCTAATGTAATCTGAGAGCTACATTTAAAATATTTTAGTATGGGGCAAATAAAAGTTTACATGGGCCATATTTGTCCTTCGGGCCTTGAGTTTGACACGTGCTTAAAACTATAGGAACAAACAGAACCAACAGCTGGGCTAACAGTTATGATATTTAAAAAGGTGGGAGAAGAATAACATTTAAATTGGACAGAGTAAACATTAGCTAAGTAGAGAAAACAAAAATAACAATAAAAAGTAGACAAATGTGAAACATTGGCTGAACAGATTGGATCTTCACACACTTCCTGGGAAATGTAAGGTGGAGTTTCCTTCAGGAAAATAGGAATTGTTTTGTGGCTAAGCCTGTTATAATTATGCACTTTTTTTAAATTGGAGGCCTTTAGTGATTTTTGTATATAAAAAAATAAACAGGCAAAATGGGATCACAATTCTTTGCCACTAACATTTTCTAGGTCAGAAGCTAAAATGCTTAAGAACCATTGAGTTAAATACCTGTACAACCCCACTTCCCAAAACTTTTTAAAACTTCCTGGGTGTACTAAAACTCAGAGAATACCAAGTGGGTGAGTATTTTTGCGGAACAAGGTAGATGAGCATCAGAAAACATTCTATTCTCTTGTTTGTGTTTCTGTTTTTCAGGGCTTTCATCGTTATTCCACTGATTCCTCGTGGCACGTTCCTCACTTTGAGAAGATGTTGTATGACCAGGCTCAGCTGGCTGTGGCTTATATTACTGCTTTCCAGGTGTGCAACTGTCTCCTATGTTTAATAATAATAATAATAATGAATTCAATTTATAACGCACTTTTCATTAATGAAAATCTCTAAGTGTTTGTGTTGTTCTCAGAGAATCCCACAGGATAATTCACCTCTGCTGGAATGTTCATTAGCCAACCAAAATCTCACTTGTAGAACATTAATCAGTTGTCTGCATATAAAAATACATTAGATACAACAATAACTTGTTGCATGCTACAGTTTTTGCTCTTCTCATAGGTGCTGAAGTGACCTGTTTTTATTTTATCTTAGTGTAGATACAGACTGAAATAAAAATTTAAAAACTACCTTGAGAGAAGGAGCAGACTGTGTACATGCTTGAGTTTAATGGACGAGGGGTTGCCTCAGGATGTTCTCTGGGTGTTATAGTAGGGAATACCCTTAAAATTAATCACACCATATGTTGAATCATGATACTTATCCAGGTGCACTCCATGTGTTTCTGCTTTTCCAGGTATCAGGTGAGCAGTTCTACGCAGATGTAGCTAAGGACATACTGCTCTACGTCTCCAGCGACCTGAGTGACAAGGTGAAACATTTTGTGGAGATTCTACCAATACCTCTGTGTGGAGCTGCATTTGGAGTTTTGTGTACCGGCACTTCATTCATACATTTGTAGGAAAAGCTGAGAAAGAGATTTTTATAATCACTGGTTTGGGTCAAACTTTTGTCCTTTGTGATTAATGAGATGACATCAGTGAACAGGGCACACAATTAAAACCACACTGTTATTGTTATTTTCCCCTAAGATTTATTAAGTAATTATAGGCTAATGAAAAACTATTTCAAAGGTAATTCTCTTGAGGCTCCATGTTTTTTTACACCGTGTGGGGGGGATCTGCTTTTACTGATGTAGAGTACTTCTCATGGCTTTAAAAGTACTGGAACTTGCTGGATTCTGATGTTGACAGGCAGTCAAGAAGGGGTTGAATAGAGCATGAGCCTCTGTGCCTCAGGGGGAAGTAAATTTGACAATCATCGGCGTAGAAATAAAAGGCAATTTTGTGTTTGCGGAAAATAACACCTAGTGGCAGCAGGTATAACGAAAAGAGAATGAGACCGAGGATGGACCCCTGTGGTACCCCACACTGAAGCGCTGTAGATGCTGAACTGAAATTGTTGATATTGACACAAAAGGTTCTGTCCGAGAGGTAAGACTCAAACCATTTGAGGGCAGATCCTGTGATGCCCACCCACTGCTCCAGCCTAGAAATGAGGATGTTGTGGTCGATGGTGTCAAGAGCGGATGTAAGGTCCATTAAGACAAGTATCACAGAATCACCTGCGTCTGTGGCTGTGAAAATTTCATTAAAGACCTTCAGTAGAACACCCTGATTCATGCTCAATAATCCAGGTAGAAAAATCTAAAAAAGCTAAGTCTGGTCCCTCTGGACATTCAAAAAAAAAAAAAGCAAAAAAATTGTAGAAACGTTTCGTCTTTCATCCGAAAGACTTCCTCAGTCTGAGATGCTGTATTCAGCTCAGTCTTATAAATAGCACCCTCTCACAGTGGATCAACCAGTTGGCTGATGACAGCCGAAACCAGCTGCTCACATGATCAAGGAGGACCATCAGCCTAACGATGGATCGTTAGCACCCTGATGGTTGTTTGCTATTCACAGAGGCTGAGTGATACTAGCAATAACAGCATTGTAAGAGGGGGACAGTTGAACCCAGAGGTCTCCACCTCTGTTTAGTGATGGGTGGTTTCTTTTCACAAAGGTGGCCTCCTTTACTCCTCTCTCAAGCCATCGTTCCTCTCTATCAAGGATGTGAACATCTTCATCCCTGAAAGAGTGACCGCTGGCCTGGAGATGAGTGTAGACCACAGAGTCCTAACCTGATTATGTTGATCTTCTGTGCTAGGCCATTCTTTTGGCCAATGGCTGTTTAGTTTCCCCGATATAAGACTGATCACAGCCCTCCTGACACTGAACAGCATACACAATGTTACTCTGTTTGTGCCGGGGGACTGGATCTTTGGGATGAACCAGTCTTTGCCGTAATGTATTTTGGGGTTTAAAAGCCACTGGGACGTTGTGTTTAGAAAATAAACGTCTCAATGTCTCTGAAACTCCCTGCAACATACGGAATGACCACTGGTCTGGGTCTGGGTTCCTTCTTTTCACCTGATGGCTGGCTGGAGTCCTGTTTGGGTTTCTTCTCTGCTTTCAGGAAGGCCCAGTTAGGATATCCACATTTCTCTAGAGCCTGTTTGTGTGTGATTTCTCCTTCTGTCTGGCTCCTGAGTTAGTGGGGACGCTGTCTGCTCTGTGGTACAGAGTCCTGATGACTCCTAACTTGTGTTCCAGAGAGTACGGAGCTCCAAAAGTGCCCGACGATCATACTACAAATATAATAATAATAATAATAATAATAACTTTTATTTATAACACACTTTACATCAAACAGATCTCAAAGTGCTACAATGAAAAATAAAATCAAGATAAAAATCAATCATAAATGCAACAAAGAAAAGGAACAACCAAGAGGATGGAGCCTCACAGATGATTGCATCAAAAATTTAAAATTCACAAAATGCAGATAAAATACTCAAAAAACTGGGTGCAATAAAAAACAAAAGCACAATTAATTATTTAAAAAACTGGATAAAAAGAAAGGTTTTAAGACTTTTTTAAAAACATGTCACGGTCTGTGGGGCCCTCAGATATGAGGGCAGGGCGTTCCACAGCCGAGGGGCAGCGCAGGAGAAAGCCCGGTCTCCCATTGTGCGAGACCGAGACCTGGGAGTGAGAAGAAGATGGGTGTTGGAAGAGCGGAGAGTGCGGGAAGGACAGTGATGAGTGAGAAGTTCTTTTAAATAGGATGGTGCATTACCGTACAGGCACTGGAAGGTGAGCAGATAAATTTTGTATGTGATCCGGGCAAATATGATGTGGCACACTGCACAAAGCATTGTAAAAATAACAAAAATTGAAGAAAACCAGAGAGCAAGGGATGGCAAGTCATACACACCTGCGCCATCTTGGAAAAAAAATGTAGAAAGAGACATATGAAGGCAGCAGACCAAGAAGTGATTTAAAGATGAAAATGTACCAGTGAGAGAGTCGTTGTGAAGTTAATGATGTCCAGTTAATGTCATGTTTTGGTGAGGTTTAGACCCAGTGGCGCAGACAGCACGACAACTCGGCAGGAAAGATAATAATGTTTAATATAAAGAACACAAAATAGATGACACGGTAGCTAACTTACATACGGTACTCAGGGATCACTAGGAACTCAGGAGACAGAGGTGACAGGAGACAATGCCAGGACAACAATAAACACAAAGACGCAGACTTATATAAACAAACACAGCATGACAATCACAAACACCTGGATGACACGAGGGTGGAAAAAAGACAATTACCATGAGACCAGGGGACAGGGACCCGACGCCAGAGGGCACCATCCTTACAGTACCCTCCCCCCAAG
>JBBPBX010000364.1:18799-55789 GCA_038048925.1 Garcialebias charrua
AGACCTTCAGTTATTTGTTTTTTTTCTGTTACTGAAGATTAATTTTGTTTGAACTAACTGTTTGAAAAATGGGCAGATATAATACAATTGTTTTCTTCTTTCTGCTACCTTTAATTTTTATATTTTGTATGTTATTGTTTATGGGATTGTTTTGTATTGTATTTTGAAAATGAATAAATTTTATAAAAAAAATGAAAAAATATATATGAGGCCCAGAATAGTACCAGTAGCAAGAGGAACATCTGCTAAGAAATTATATGTTTAATACGAACATTATTGATAATGACTTCCCCAAAATGCTTAATGAGAACCTCTCAGGTAGTGTTTAAGATCCTCAACTAATCATATTTTCAAGATTAATGAATGTTTAAAAGCTTAACTTTCAAAATGCATGAATTTCACATTTTACTCCACCACTAAACTCTATGATTTTTCCTCTCTGCTATAATTTACTCCAACATTAGCTCAACAATAATTTTTATGCTCCTTTCTCTCCTTTGTTTAGTCTGGAGGTTTCTACAGTGCTGAGGATGCAGACTCTGTTCCAGCGTCAGGGGGCCTAGAAAAGCGAGAAGGGGCCTTCTGCGTCTGGACGGCCTCAGAGATTCGTGAGCTTTTGCCAGACATGGTGGAGGGCGCCACTGACACTGCCACACAAGCAGACATCTTTATGCATCACTACGGGGTCAGGGAGCAAGGCAATGTTGAACCACAACAGGTGTGTTTCAGCATGATGTCATCAATGGCCTTAAGATCTTGTGTTCATTATGTCAAATCAAAATAAAACTAAACATCGGATGAATTGCATGAAAACACTAATTTGCAGTTCTCAGTATTTTAAGGTATACTGGACTGTCTGTTGAAGCACTGACACCACAGTCAGTTTTAATGAACACCCTGTATTTCTGTCTGTCAGGACCCACATGGTGAGCTGCGAGGCCAGAATGTGCTGATCGTTCGGTATTCAGTCGAGTTAACAGCTGCTCGCTTTGGCATTACGGCGGAAAAGGTCAACAAATCCCTGGCTTCTGCCCGGGCCAAAATGGCAGAAGTAAGGAAGACACGTCCGTGCCCACACCTGGACACCAAGATGCTGGCATCATGGAATGGTAAAGTTCACACAATACTTCTTTATGCTAGCAACACAGAAGTACTAGCAGAAGTCCCTCTGTGGAAGTTGTAACATAAAGTCCATTTCACTTCTTGGGTTTTATTTATCAGGACATAAATAAACAATATGTTGTTTACCAGGTTCTAAATGGTAAATGTTGACTGTCTTTTTCTGTATGACTTTATCAGTCTTGCTGGCCCACTCTTCTTTACATCCTTGCTTCAGCACATTGGGGGGTTTCTTAAGGTCCCACACAAGTTTCAGTCAAACTGAGGCCTGGACTTTGACTGAGTCATTACAACGCCTTGGTTATTTTATTTTTCAGAGGTTTTTTGTAGGTTAGCTGCTGTTCTGTTGCATCATGACCCAGTTAGTTCTAAGCTTCAGATGTCAGACAGATGATCTCACATTGGCCTCCAGAACCATTTGGTCTCCAGGGAGTTGTTCAACTCAAAGTCAGCAAGGTGTCCAGGTTATTCAGCTGTCTTCAGCAGCCCTCACTGATTAACAGTTGGTATGAATTGTTTGTGTTGCTTTGCGTTGATGGTTTTTATGGCGCTGTGCATTTTGGCTAAATGTCTCTACTTTGATATTGTCTGTCCAAAGAACGTTGTTCCAGAGATATTGTGTTTCATTTAGGTGCAACTCTAAACACATCCATGAGCTCTGCTGTCATGTTCTTTTTATAAAGAAGAATCTTTCTGCTGGCAGCACAATGGCTCAGTTGGTAGAGCTGTCGCCTCTCAGCGAGTAGGTTGCTGGATCAAATCCTGGCCCAGGACGTTTCTGGGTGGAGTTTGTATGCTCCATGCTGCGTGGGTTTTCTCCAGGTACTCCGGTTTTGTCCCACAGACCAAAAACATGTGTTGGACTGATTGTAACTCTAAATTGTCTCTAGGTGTGAGAGAGAGAGTGAATGGTTGTTTGTCTCTATGTGTCCCTGTGATAGACTGGAGACCTGTCCAGGGTGTCCCCCGCCTCTCACATGGTGATAGCTGGATATCGGCACCAGTGACCCCCATGATCCAAAAAGGAACAAGCGGGTAAAGAGGATGGATGGATGGATGAATGGATGGATGATGAAATCTCTCTCATGCAGCTTCTCCAGACAAAACGTACTTTTGGTACCACTACAGTATACAATAAGGCTCTCCTTATAGATGCTAATAAGTAGTTTATAGATACATTATTTATTCCTCTAAAAACACTAAAAATCATTAATAACTACTTATTAAGCATTAACTAAGGGCGGCAGAGACAAAACTGACCAGTTTCTTGCCAAACAGTGACCCAAATCTGTTCACTTATATATTTAATCTGGAGTTGTTATATTAAACATTTCAGACTACCTTGTAAGCACAATGAACATTTGTAAACCTATTTCTTTTAGGATATAATATTGCACTTTATCACTGCGTTATAAGTATCTACAACTAATATTATATCCTTAAAAAATTATGCTCATTGTGCTTACAAGGTAGTAACTTAGTCTGGCATGTTTAATATAACAACTCTGGATTTTTTTTTTTCAAAGGTTAGAAATATGTATTTATTTAATTATAAAATTTGCTCATTTTTAAAATACAATACAAAACAATCCCATAAATGATAACATACAAAATATAAAAATGAAAGGTAGCAGAAAGAAGAAAAAATATATATAAATAAATAAATAAATTAAATAAATAAATATATATACTGTATATGTGAACAGATTTGGCTCGTCACTTGGCAAGAAACTGGTCAGTTATGTTTCTTACTCACCCTTAATTAATGCATAAAAAAGTTATTAATGATTTATAAAGTGTTTATAGAGAAACTAACATGTCTATAAAATATTTATTAGCCACCTATAAGGGGAGCCTTATTGTAAAGTACCATACTTTCAAACTTTAACAATTACGGTAAGCAGTTAACTAACATCTAACTAACAGCTAACTAACAGCTAACTAACTGTCTGTAGACCCTGAAACAGAAATTTTCTGAGCATTACCCAGTCTGTCCATGGGAAGAATTTGCTGGATGTCCACTCTTGGGAAAACTCCAGTCTCAGTATTTTAAAAATTAATGAGAACCTCTCAGGTAGTGAGGTAATTAGGACAATCCATGTCCTAATTTTATTCTACTTGAGTTTATTATTTCTTTTGAGCAGCATGGGTGCACTTCGTTTTTATTGACATATTTTCCTATATTTTTTGTTAAATAAACAATGCAGGGGTGGAAAGTGTTGTCTGTTTTTGTACACTTGAGGTTAGGTTTGAATAAATTTAGTAAAAACTTGATCATTTTTTTGTGTCCTGATAGAAAATCAACCCATGACACAAAAGGGTGGATTATTTTTTTTTACCACGACTGTGGAGTACACTATGGTCTTCAGTGTCATAACATGTGTACAATAATTAAACACCTGTTATTCTGCATTAATGTGATGCCAGTTTTGATGCTCCTTAACATTGTTTGTATGAGTCATTATCTGAAATGTAATTAATTAACTAAGGTCCCTCATAAACAAACACATATACACAGCCACAGATTCAGTGTCCTCAGCTGATGCCTCCAGACTCCGTGTTAATAAGCAAATGAGGCTCTGCGATCCTGAGAACTCTCCAATTAGTCCCAAGCCTCCTTTTCTCCTCTCTAATGAACAAACTCCTCCATTAATCACCTGTCCTCTGCTGCGACACTTTGAAGACCTGGATGTCCACCAGCGCCTTTGATACTCCACATGAAAGAGGAAGGGACGGATAGAAAGAGGGATGAGAGCAAACCGGGACACTTCAAAGGGGGACAAGCTAACTAAGCTGGGACTTTGGCGCTGTTACACACTGTGACATACAAGCTGAATAAAAACACGATGGCTGAAAATGCGTGCAAATTAGTTTGTAGTTAATCATGACCACAAACATCATTACTGTTTTCTCCTCAACAGGCCTGATGCTATCGGCCTTCGCACGTGTTGGAGCTGCCCTGGAGAACAAGGCCTTGCTGGAGAGAGCGGTGCAGGCAGCCAACTTCCTAAAGGAACACCTGTGGGACGCTGAGCGGCAGACCATCCTCCGATGTTGTTACCGCGGAGACCAGATGGAGGTTCAACAGATGTAAGGCTGAAGCAGACACAACTCAGTTTTTAAATATTTTACATGTTTTTAAGCTGCAGTCGATATTATTATTATTATAGTATATTTACAATATTACTACAGTTGAAGAGAGTGAGTGTGGGTATGATGAAGGATTGTTGGTTAAACACTGACTGTTTATTTCTTACTGGAAGGTGAAGGTCTTGTAATGTTTGTAGGACTGCAGAAGATTCCAGGTAGGTTTGGTCAAAGAAGAGAGAAGCAGGTGGGTTGTAAAGGTTAGTTGACAGGCTGCTGATGGTAGAACGGCAGCGGAGCAGCTGAAGGTAAGTACAGTACTGATGTTCTGCAGGCACGAGGATCAGGACTGGAGACTCGGGAGACAGGTACTAGAAATCATGAGGAGAAAACAAGGTAAGTTTAGTTTACTATTTAATACTATTCAAGTTTACTATTTTAGGTTTAAGAATCACAAGGAGGCCGACAGCAAATACTGGTTGGTATCTAATGCTCCAGAAGGGAAAGGACACTTCTGCAGCCACTTACAGTCCTGGAGCTCGTCAAGGAGATGAACCACAGCTGCTGCTCATTGGTGCTACCCAGGAACCAGGAGCATATGCCTTATGCCGGGTACCCACCGGACCCGTGTCGGGCGTCTGAAGCGGCCGGTTTACATTGAAAGTCTATGTGGAGAAGCGGCGAGGCGCGGCGAACCGTGAAGCGGCGCGTTTTGAGTGATTGAAGCGGCGCGGCGGCACGCGGCAGTTCCTTTCCACGCACGCGCGCGTCCGAAGCAACCTAGGCGTTGACCAGCGTCGGATCGAAAAGTTGATATTTTGCGGCTCGACGTTGCTCGACGCGTCCAGCAAACAATCGGGAGAGCCTCTGCTATGTGATTACACAACGACAACAGGACTTTTTTTGGACTTTTTAAACTTACCCCATCGAGCCTCCATGAATTGGAACCAGAGTTTGAACTCAACAAACTTGACATTTTTACAGTTGCTGCTGTCCGCTCCAGCGTAGGATCACCCCAAACATAAAAAAAACCCGTTTTAATCTCAACAAAGACTGTCGGAGCTGCAGTTCGGCTCGTAGAAAACCCACTCCAGTAGGAACGGGGGTCACATGCTGCTGATTATATCTGCCAGCAGCATGAAAACACAACAACTGAAGAGCCTCTGCCTCCCCCCAGTGCGCGTCATCAGACGCGTCCCAGTGGGTACCCGGCATCAGTGACAAGCGGCCAAAAGGGGGCGGCAGGAGCGTTCTGACAATTTAGGTGGGTACCCGGCATTACTCTGGCATTGTGCCTGGTCATGGATAAAGTTGCTCGCTCTGCTTGCCAGGATCTGTTACTACGCTGGCAAAAAGAAAAAAGTATTCAGGGTATTTAGTCAGAATTTTTAAGTAAAGGAGATCCAACAATAAAACAGTCCATCCACATTTTGTGTTTAATTCCTTTGCACTAAAATTACATTGTAATTGCCTAAAAATGATTTTGTCCCCTTCTTTAAATGGTTGTACCGGTACTCAGGTAATTCAGTGAAGCTTTTCTAGAAGTTAGTAGAAATGTAAATGATGATGGCGAAGTGTTTCTGTGCAAACAGGAAACCCTAACATCTGTGTAAATGAGGTTACAGACACAAACCAGCCATGCGTTGCTGTAACCTGCTTACAGTAAAGCTGTATTTATATATCCTGCACGTCAGTTATTGGATTTCTCTTCTAGCCTCTATTGGATTGCATATTTGAAACAAGGTTGGCCATATTTTAATTAAATTAGAGAATCCTGTTGAATGATCCATGATGCTGAGGAGATTCTTTTTTTATGGTCAGAGAATTCAAATGAGAAAAAGGAACTCTTTAACCCCCATGAGTCTAAATCAGAGGACTTGGTGCAACCAAAGCCACAATCTCTTTACATTCTTTTTTTCCACTCAGAACAAACAGATGAGAAATATCTCACTGATATATAAAATTATTCAATCTTAACTTTGCTGTATAAAAACATTTTCATCTTCTGCTTATCTATTTATCTATTCACCTAACAGACTATTTGACCAGGAAATTTATTGAATTAGCATGTTGCGTTGTTTTCACCAAATACTGTATATAGAATTAAAGGAAAAAAGTTTTAAACTAACATGTTTTAACTAGATTAGTTGAGTTTATTTATTAGAGCATCTGTAACTTGTTGATTTGATTGAACTAATCATAATTTGCTTAACAGTTTGTTTACAAGAAAGTGAAAAGTAATTGATGTTTCTTTTTTTAGCTGTTTCAATTAGCTGACTATTTTGTTGAGTTCAAACTTGAAAGTTACAAGTCGACAATACACATTTCAACATAACCCAGTAACCTATGTGTAAAACAAGATGTACTTATGTTTATATTTGAATTAAAAGTGGACTGTTTGAAACTTCCTGAAAAGTATACATTGGCTGTATGTCTACAACTTATTAACTTTTGCTGTCAGTCCAACTCAAAATGGCTTCCACAGCTCATAACCTTAATAACCCCCAAATATTTATAACTCAGTCCATTTCACAGATGTTGAGCTAAACCCCTGTGTGGTGTTGGTGCAGCATCGATATTGCAGACTCTGTGCCGGTCCGTTGTGGTAGAGAGGGAGCTGAGCTGTAAGACAAAGCTCTCTGTTTACCAGTCAGTCTATGTTCCTAACCTCACCTATGGTCATGAACTCTAGGTAGTGACTGAAAAAAATGATATTGTGGATACAGGTATTGAAATGTTTCCTGTGCAGGGTAGCTGGACTCTCCATTAGAGAAAGGGTGAGAAATTCAGTTATCCGGGAGAGACTTGGAGTAGAACCACTGCTTCTCCATATCTAGAGGAGCCAGTTGAGGGGGTTCAGGGATCTGGTAAGGATGCTCCCTAGGGAGGTGCTTCAGGCATGTCCGACTGGGAGGAGACCCAGGACACGCTGGAGGGACTACGTCTCTCGGTTAGCCTGGGGACACCTTTGGGTCCTCCCAGAAGCGCTGGAAGAGAGGTGACTGTGGAAAGAGATGTCTGGGCCTCCCTGCTTAAGCCCCAAGACCTGACTTTGGAACAAGTGGAAGAAAATGGAGGGATAGATGGTATTAGTTGAAAATCATCACAAACACAGACTTTGTTATGGTTTAAAACTTTAGCATGAAGGGCAGCAGGTTATACACATTCCTTCAAGGGTTGCTAGTTTAAATTAAATCCTCTATAACTTACTTGCTAGCATTTTTTAATCTATGACCTAGACTATGAGATGTTTTATGATGAGCAAATCCATTTTTTGAACAATTACCAGAAACAAGTTCTTCTGAAGGTGCACCTGCATGTCTGTTATCTAAAAGCCTCCTGCAAAGGTTCCTCTTCCTCCTGTTGATTCAGCACCACAACTTTTGCTGGCCTCGTTCTGTTGGCCAGCGCTGTGTCCTAGTTTCTTTGAATAAGCGAGTGTGAAATGCTCCCAAATCAGCAGGAAAATGAGCCAGGGGTCCCGCAACATCCATGATGAAAAGCTAACGATTTGCAACACACAACATGAAACAAATACACACTTTGTTCCTAAACACTTTGGCCTTGTTCCACAGGCCTCGTCTCATTCGTTACCATCTAATTGAGGACGGGGCCAGCATTGAAAACGCTTACTGATGCTCATTCCTCAAGCCTGGTTTTGCTTCCATACATGGGCGAATCACTCTCTCTCTCACCAGGCGAGTATGGACCGTGAGTTCATTTACCAGAGGGAAAGTTAGGAGCTTAAACCAACTGGGTTAATAACCCATGGACGTGCTGGGGAGTTGATGTAATAGACTTTCTTTGGCTCTTGTCTGACAATAGATGATTGAACGCCTTACTGATGTGTTTCAGGACCAGAAGGAAGTCTGAGAGTAGCTCTACAGTGAGAGTGGAAAATAGTGTCTTGTCAACATATTTATTTTTACATAAATAGCATTTTTTTCTGAATATAACAATTCACTTGTCATCAGGGACAGTTGTAGAATCTGACCTTTAGTGATGCTTGACCCCCAGTACTGACAATGGCTCTTGGCTTCCACAACAATCTGGTAAGGATGCTTGTGGTTTGTGAGAAGTGCAAATGCTTACAGCACCTGGTATTCCCAGGAGGTCTATCCAAGTACTAACCAGGCCCAACTCTGCTTAGCTTCTGAGATCAGATGAGATCGGGCGTGTTCAGGGTGGTGTGGATGTAAACGAAGAACTCAGTCACAAATAGTACAGTACTTTTAAAGAATCATAGCAAACAAAGACTAAACTGATGCAACCAGAAGTTACAGTATATATCTATATACAAAAAACACAAAACAAAGCACAACTAGCTTTAAGCATTAACCTTTAATTCAACCATTAACCAATGGTTGCAAAACTTTTTAATGCAAAACCCCAACAATGTTGTTGAAGGAAAATGGGGTGTAGCTCCTGCAATTAAGAGGCGTTTACCTTTGGCACAAATTGAGGTTGCCAATTGGTCAGTTGCTTGATGGTGACGAGCCTACTGGATTGATTGACAGGTGAGTTGAGGATCTGACTTGTGCAAAAAAGAAAAAAAGATTTTACTGGCCTATTCAAGACTATCGTCATTGATTCCATATTTATTTATTTTTCAATATTACAGTGAATCTAAGGTTTGAAAACTGAGTTTCTTTACAAAATTACGGTTTCTTTATTTTTCAGTGAAAATTTAGGGGTGTTTGGACACCACCAAAAAGTGGCTAAAATTGCCACTGCTTGTCCTTTACGATACTATTTCTGCCAACTACTTTTGTAACTAAAGATTTTGTTAAGTCACTACGCTAGAGTTTGAGCTTTAATGCTTATTTAGGGGAAAAGGTTAAGTGTCTACCGTATCCAGGAGCCAATAATGGGCTGTTATTCCAAAACAAATTCCTGGTGCTATGATAAAGACAGACAGACAAGAAGTGTTATCTTTGCTGTCAGAGAAATAATTCAGTTGACACTAGCTCCTGAAGCTGTGACTGAAAAAACTGGAACATCTCCAAGGGTTTTTACATTTGTGTGTTAGTGAGTGGCTCTTCAAGTTTGTCTCCGGCTCTCATTCCTGTGCTGGAGTCACCTCAGTTAGGTGATTTGTCACTGTGTGATAGAAGAGAAGCTTCTCCTGGGGGGAGAAAGTTAGAAAAGCTCTTGTATGGAGTTTTGTTAGCGTTGAGAAAGTAAAAAAACAAAGATTTCAAAAGTTTCAACCTGATGTGGTCGGCTGTTGTTTGTTGGGACCTAAAATAATTATAAAATTTGATTGCAGGAACATAATCTTAACCAAAAGTAAAATCTAGAGTAAGGGGGGAATACAATGACAAAAAGTATTTGATTTGAGTGAAATTTTGCACATTTTTTGATGAGTGATGTATATAATTTAGTTTGCATGGGGGTGGCATGTCTAGAATGGACACTAGAAGACATAAGGGTTGTATGGCAAGTGACGAGATAGTCTCATGAGGGTCCAACAGTCAGCCAACACAGTGATTGCAGGTCACAAGTCACAGAGAAGGCCTTGTAAGAGTCATTAAACAGAATTACCAGCACCTGATGGAATTTGATGGAGGTCATTTTGTAGGTTTAGACGAGCCTGGGTGGTTAAATGGTGCAGCTACCTAGCATGTAGGGGGCACAGGTGTCTCAGTGGCCTAATGTGATGGTGTCCACACCTATTGTAAAGGCCAATGAAGACTACATTTTTTATTTTAAAATTTCATAGCACTTTGACGTTGATGCTCTTTTTAAAATAAAATTCTGTTTTTGCTAAGCACAGCAAACCTTTATTTTCAAAAAGTATTTCAGTTGGTATTTTGTGTATACATGTACCATGATTTAGTGGTAACATTAAATAAGTTTTTCTTCAAGCCACGTATTTATTTTCCTCCTTTCGGCCACTTCCGTACCAAAATCAGGTCTCACTTCATGGCTTGAGTACAATTCTGCTGGGTATATACAGGACCTGGCGTTCTGGCACAACTTGGCACACGCTTGGATTTTTGACAGTTATGGTGCGGGCTTTCATTTTTATAGGTATACTTAAAGCAAAGTGAAGAAGAATGCATTTTATCAATTGATACCTACAAATGTGTCTGTAAGGACCTGACTGCTGAGCGAGCCTTTATTTACAACCCTTTTATTTATGAAGTAGCTAAAGTTTGTCCTAAAAGTCTTTGAGTTTACAGCAGTCATTTGCTCAGATTGTTGTTCTTAGATGAGCCACTCATTTCAAGTTCATTACCTAAAAAGGTTATACCAGTCTTGGTCCACAGTAAGCATCAGATCCGGACAAAATCACTTAACAATTATGTTTTGTTTTTAAAATCAAAGCTATAGTATTGCCGCACCAAGTCCAAAGGAGAGTGTTTACTTTCTCTTTTCATCTTGACCGATGCAACACCCTCTCTCATGTCTGTGTAGGCGATGTAGACAGAGATACGACTCCTCACCTCTCCACAACCTTCCACAATCACATACTTCATCTCCAAAGCACTCTCTGGTTCTCAGCCTTCTGACCAGCAGCCTCTCTTGACACAAAACTGCCAGGCGCTATCTGGGTTCCTGTCACCGTTTGTCCTTCTGCACTCACTCATACAAGGTGCCACTGTGAGCATTAGGGAGTGTGGGGTGTAGGAGCAGAGTGTAGGAAGCCAGTTGGTTTAGATGACTCTGTGTCCACACATAAAGGACCATCCATCCATCCATTATTTTTTTTACTTGCTTCTTCCTTTTCGGGTCCCAGGGTTCACTGGTGTCCATATCCAGCAGTCGATATGCTAGAAGCAGGGGCCACCCTGGACAGGTCTCCAGTCAGTGTCCCTCCTCTGGACACGTCCAAACCACTGTCCCTCCTCTTGACATGTCCAAACCACTGTCCCTCCTCTTGACATGTCCAAACCACTGTCCCTCCTCTTGACATGTCCAAACCACTGTCCCTCCTCTGGACATGTCCAAACCACTGTCCCTCCTCTGACATGTCCAAACCACTGTCCCTCCTCTTGACATGTCCAAACCACTGTCCCTCCTCTGGACATGTCCAAACCACTGTCCCTCCTCTGGACATGTCCAAACCACTGTCCCTCCTCTTGACATGTCCAAACCACTGTCCCTCCTCTGGACATGTCCAAACCACTGTCCCTCCTCTGGACATGTCCAAACCACTGTCCCTCCTTTGGACATGTCCAAACCATCTCAGTCTGGCCTCCCTAACTTTATCTCCCAGTTGTTCAACATGTGCTGTACCTCTGATGATCTCATTCCTGATCTTATCCAACTCAACCTCAACCTCAACTTCTTCATGTCTGCCACTTCCAGTTCTGTCTCCTGTCTTTAAAAACCCATCCATCCATTATATTTTACCTACTTCTTCCTTTTGGGGTCATGGGGGTCACTGGTACCCATGTCCAGCCATCACTGTGCGAGAGGCAGGGGACACTGGATAGTGACGTGCAGTCAGGGGAGGCAGGTGAGGCAGTGCCTCACTTGTCATCATGACAAGGAAAATACTGACAATGGAAAGAGAAAATACATTTGACCACTTGACTGTTCTATTAAAGTGTTGCATAAAATGTTTTCTGAAATATTTCAACACTTCAATACATAGTTCCCAGACACGCCCCCATACCGGCTTCCGCACCACATCTGAAGGCAGAGAAAGGCAAAATGGCGAACTAGCAGAGCAAATTATACGGACAAAAACACGAGCTACCACAGCTTCACCAAGGAACAACAGCAAAATGGCAGTGGTCGAGTTAAATGAGTTTGAGAAAGAAATCATGGCAGACGAATCAGACAACTTGTCACAAAGTAGTTACTCCGATATCATTAATTATTTAATTACTACAAAGAGCGCACACCGGATTCACAGCACAGAGCTTTACAGCACACCGGCTTCACAGCTTTAAATCCAAAAAAGATGTGTAAACTGTCTCAATCAGATCTAACCAGCTAAAAAAAGGTTTAACTAAAATAACACACAGCCAGCACAAACAGTCCAGGCTGAACACGGACCAGAACCAGCACTTTGAGTGTTACCGTGTTGGAAGTTAGCATGTTGTTAGCATCTGGAGCGGATGGTCCGTCGAGCTCATCGGACGGCGTGGATCCGTCGCGGCCGCGGGTGCACGTCCCATGGGACCGACGCGTCGCCCGCACGACTTGGCTCCCGTCCTCCTTCTCCCACTGGGACGGTCTCCGCGCCGGTCCCGGTGGACCGTGAGGAGGCCGCGTTAGCGAGATGCTAAGCTAGCAGCCACAGCATGCAAGACGGTGTCACTAAAATAATGAAAAAAAAAAAAAAAAGCTCTAACACACAGACAGTTGTACTCTAACATTGTTTCACAAAATGATTGATGTAGAATATTTTGTTTACCGGCCAAAAGCACGATCTTCTGAGCAGATCCAAGCAGAGATGGGGCGGTGTGAGTTTCTCCGATGAAATAAATCCTTCACGTTTACTTTTTTTTTGATTAAGTGAAACCTGCGCATTGCCCAAACGTCTACCCGACTGGAACACCCACTGACACAACACGAAGTAACCATTGCAATTAATTAGAAATTAACAAAAAAAAACAACGTGAAAAATGGACATCCATTAGAATGCGCTCCAACTGCAGCTTTGCCTACCTGTGGGAGGGTCAAAAAGGACAACCCACAGATGTGACGTCACATGGGAACTATGTATGGTCAAAATCGCAGAGTTTACGCATTGACTGTTCAAACAATGTGGGATGAAGCAATGTAGTGCTCTGGTTCACCTCTAGATGCGCTGTGTCATATACAATATATGAAGTAGGTGATTGGAAAATGCCCTTTGCTGTTTCTCTTTATATCACCAATATACATGTTTGATTACACATGTGCTACACATACTGATCTTCTACAGTCTGTCTAATATATTGAATGAATGTGTGTGACATAATCAGTCATAATGCACACTGAAAAACACGAAAGGTATGGCAGAATATACCTTGCTGCACCGATAGAGGGTAGTGCTGCCCCATAGGGACAATGAAACAGATGCAGTTTGTGCTCTGTTACACAGGGTGCAGCAGAGGTGAAACAAATGGTACACTTATTTAAACTGGTGTAAACAAAATGTAAGATCATATCTCAAAATTAAAGGATTTTTCTAAATTAGATGAGTTATACACATAAAACACATGGATTAAAACATAACAATAAAATACATTAAGCATGAATGCTATGCTGTTTTTGACACAGCCAGAGTTTAGTTTGTTTTTTAAACATATTCAATCTGGTTACAGACTTTAAATTGACAGGGAGCAAGTTCCAAATTGTGGATCCTCTCACAGAGAGAGAACTTTGAGCAAAAGTGGTTCTACGAAAAGGGGACCTTACAGTCGCCATTTAAAGCCGCTCTGGTAGATCTGCTGTAGCCCTGCAGTTTCTGTGTAACTGCTTAATGGTTTGTGTGCAAGTCGCCATTTAAGCATCTGAAGATCAACTAAAAAAAATTGTAATTTATAAAATTGGAAAATTCTAAATACTGAACTTAGCTAAAATATTACAGTGATGAAATCTGATTGCCTTTGGGTATAAAACCTTCAAGGTCCCATTGTAGACTTTCTAATGGTTTAAGTGTAGTTTGGTGAGTCTGTGACCAGACAGTAGCTCGATAAGACAAATGTGAAACAATCATTAATTGAAGAACATTTCTGCACAATGAAGTGTCAAACATGTTCCAATAATTTTAAAATAGTTTATGTTGAAATATAAGCTTCTGTTTTTGGTTCATATATGTGAGCATCCAATTCCAGTGCCAGTGCCGCACCTGTTACAAAGTCGCACGTCACTGGACCTGGACAGGTCTCCAGTCCATAGCAGGGACACAGAGACAAACGAGACAACCATTCACTCTCTCACTCACACCTAGGGACAATTTAGAGTTACCAATCAGTCTAACATGCATATTTTTGTTCTGTGGAGGAAACCAGAGTACCTGGAGAAAATGCACGCATGCACAGAGAGAACATGCAAACTCCACCCAGAAATGATCCCGGGCTGGGATTTGAACCAGGGACCTGCTCACTGAGAGGCAGCAGCTCTACCAGTTGCGTTACTGTGCTGCCCATTTAAATGTTTTCATTATTATTATTAAAACGAATGTTGAAGTTTAAAGTCAATACAAAACATACATGTTTGGTAAGTCTTTGTGCCAATCATGGTTTGGTTTTTATCATGATACTCACAGAAAAACATTGGCCCTCATTCACGAACCGTTCGTACGCACAGATTTGTTCTTAAACTGTGCGTACGAGTGATTTAGGATCATTTGCGGCATTCAACAATGTTTTCGTATCCTACGATTTTTTTCAGATACGAACAAAATTTACGAGTGGTCCGGACCTGTCGTATAATTTAGGAGCGTCAGTCTGCTGTCATCCAGACGGATCTTCTCCACGAATAACTTCATATTTCGTTATTTAGAAAATATTTTGGGTTTAAAAAAATCACGCACCATAATTATTCTTGACAATAGGTTATTCTGTTTGAATTAGAATTATAATTTTAAGTTTAATTTGTCTGGTGTGTCGCGCAGGCTTCAGTGAGTCGTGCGCTCCCCTTGGTCATCAAAGCCGCTCCTCATATTAACACCCAGGTACATAAAATTCCCATACACCGCCGCAGAACAAGTACGAATTAAGACTGATTTTCATGCTATTGCTGGACTGCTGTGCCAAACACCATCGGAGCAATAGATTATTATATCTGATTCGAAATATAACCTGCAGAATGTGGTTGCGCGATGACGAGCGCGCATGACTCATTTGTGCTGCAAAACATGTTGGCATGCGTCTGCGCAGCATGGCATTTATTGTCCATCCATCTCGCAGACTATTCCTTGACCACCTCCTGTCCGTGCTGCGGCGAGACGTTTGTTTGAAGCCATTTTCAGATCAAACCATTTATTCTTGATTTCTGATACTGTACGACCCACGGGACACACAACATATGCACTACAATATTAATATGAAGTTAACTGTAGTTTCGAGACATTTTAAAATGCTTCTGTTCAAAAACACATCCGACACTTGCGGGGGGGGGGGTGGGGGGTAGCGGTGCGCTCTTCTGAATAAGTGAAACTATAATGTAACACAGTACACTAAAATTAAAGATATTTGACCATCCGACACTTGCGGGGGGGTGGGGGTAGCGGTGCAGAGCAGAACTTCAATCTCCGAACGCGTGAAGTTCTTCTTTTTACTTCCTGATTTAGAATGAATGGACACTTCCTGCTGTCAAAAGGCAGGAAACGTGGCCTTATATGGTGTTTTGAGGGGTGGGAATTATGTAAATGACCTCTCCGCGAGCACGCGCAGGTGGATGGAACAGGTGGGATTCATCAACTTTACGCAACCCGTTTACACACGTTTCCTGTGGATAGAAGACTTTGTTGAATCTGACGTGGCATGTTCGTACGAACGCTTCGTACGCACAGAAGTAGGAGAAATTTAGGATAAAAATACGAACATTTTCGTGAATGAGGGCCAATATTTGTATCAGTTACCGTATTTTCTGTTGTATTGGTCGCACCGTTGTATAGGTCGCAGTGTCCAATATTTATCAATAAATTGGAAAAATCCATAAATAGGTTGCACCGGTGTATAGGTCGCACCTACGTCACCGCCGACGTAATGCGTCATCCACCGCTGACGCGCCGCGAGACCGCCGAGTCAACCCGGCAATATGGACCGAGTGTTTAGCTCTGCTGCTAATGTCTGCCAGAAGCTAACAAAGCTAAAAACGAGAGGAGTCCGTCTCTCAGAAAATGAATAAAAAATCGAATTTTAGGTCAAATGTTTTCTCGAGACCATAGTAACGTACATTAAAGCTCCTATAATTGCACTCTGTAAGCAGAATAAATATACACCGAGTGGTTTTGAAGCTATTTAAGCAAACCGAAGTAAAACCACAAGCTAACAAAGCTAAAAACGAGAGGAGTCCGTCTCTCAGAAAATGAATAAAAAAATCGAATTTTAGGTCAAATGTTTTCTCGAGACCATAGTAACGTACATTAAAGCTCCTATAATTGCACTCTGTAAGCAGAATAAATATACACCGAGTGGTTTTGAAGCTATTTATGACGTTAACAGAAGTACACAGACATAAAACGAAGGCCAACACGAGACCAGTCCGCCTCTGACACGAATAAAAATCGAATCTCATCTCAAATGATTCATCCAGGACATAGTTAAGTACATTGGAGTGTTATAATTACTCTGTAAGCAGAAATAAATATACACCGAGTGGATTCGAAGTTATTTATAACAAATACAGAAGCTAACACTAGAAGCTACATGCTACAAAAATATCGTTTTTTTATTTTTTTTATCTCAAACATCTAATAAAGGTACTCACTTGTAAACGTCCACACTGTGATTCCATTCCATTCTGTAAGTTTCAGAAAAATCCGCTGAGTGGTTCTTGACTTATCTTGCTGACAAACAGCAAACAAACAGAGCTAACAAGCTACATCCAGCCCCGAGGCAGACAGAATCAGTCCGAGCAAAGGAGCGTTTTTTCGGGCACAGGAGGAGAAGGTCCTCCCTACTTGCACAGGAGCTGGAAACGGTCTACTTCTTCTTCTTGGGTTGGTGTACTCCTCTGGAAGTGCACTTGCACTGCCCCCTGGTGGCCGAAACTGGTACTGCACTTGCACTGCCCCCTGGTGGCCGAAACTGGTACTGCACCATTTTATGCAACAGGGAAAAAGGGCCATAAAGGCTGGAATACACCTGAGTGTACATGAAGTACGCCACTGTACGCGCACATTTTGTGCGCATGCTTTCGCTGCTATAGCTCGGCTTTTATCAGCTTTCAAACGCTCGCGTTCTCGCTCCAGATCCTTGTTGTAATATGAGCAGCTGCGCGCGGAGGGGACTCAACTGAGCTCGCTGATTGGTCACTTGCTGACACGCCTACTGAAATGATTGACAGCTTTCAGTCAGCTCATGAGCAGCTCGCTGAAGACCGCTGTGGTGTTCTGATGCGGTGTTTCTACTATATATGTTATAAAAAGTTATCTCAGAAATAAAAATAATAACAGGGAGCGCTTTTCCTGCAGCACACAGTCCACCAGGGAATATTTAAAACATTGCGCACCCAGGTAGGACCTGAATTCATTCATTTCAGTCATCGAGTGAACGGAGGAAGAAGCGGTTACTTGACTTTAGGCAAAAAAACAAAAGAAAAGGCCCGATCAGCGATAAAGAAGGGGAATTTATTTCATTTGTGTAACATACAAAACAGTCCGGCGCCGGGGAAGTTTATGGTCAGACACCGCGCAAGCGTCCGCGGTCGTAAAAAAAAAGCTTTGCGTGTACATGCCCTGAGGGGCTACGCTTTTGCCTTGACGTACGTATGTGGCGTATAGGCGTATAGATAGAACGCTCAAGTGTATTTCGCCCTTAACTCAGCCAAAAATTGGTCTAAAAATGTGAAAAAAAAATCCATAAATAGGTCGCACCGGTGTATAGGTCGCAGGCCTTGAAAAAACCATAAAAAGGTGCAACCTATACACCGAAAAATACGGTAAACTTTATTTTGTACATTTTTCCTTTAATTTCAAAACTCAGAATCTAAAGCAACTTTTCTTTTTTCTTTTGAGTAGCTTTAATGATTCTTTATAGTTTTGCATGACAAGCTGCCTGTTTAAATTCATTTCTTCAGGTTCTTTGTACCTTTAAAATCTGTTCTCCTGGATTTCTTTATTATTATTGTCTGTAATCGTGGCCATTTTCTTTACAGGTATTGATCTGCACAAACATAAATAAATTAATGTGAAAATATGGAACTTGTTCACCAGTAGTAACCCCATCAGTAAATTCTTATTGATAGATGTCATCTTTCTTACAGCTTTCTTCCCACTTCTTCTTTCCCTCCGTGTTGCTCAGATCTCCACCGGTCTCTGGCTTCCTGGATGACTTTGCCTTCATCGTTGGTGGCCTGCTGGATCTGTATGAGGCCACGCTGCAAACAGAATGGCTGCAGTGGTCGGAGGAGCTGCAGCTCCGGCAAGATGTGTTGTTTTGGGACGACCAGGGTGGAGGTTACTTCAGCTGTGATCCCAGCGACAGCACAGTTCTGCTGCAGCTGAAGGAAGGTGAGGAGAAAATACATGTCATCAGGTTATCAGACGTCAATAAGAAAACACTTTTTTATAATTAAATAAATGAATAATAAAGAAACTGAAATAAACAGTCTATGTTTCAAATCAAAACTTTTAAATTGATTTAAGTCATTTTCTGGAAATTCTGTCCACACAGCACGCCGACATTTGTCTAAAAAAGAATAAGAAAATCCACAGATGGTCTTTTAGTGGTGCAGTTGTGTAATCCTGAGGTTGCAGGTTCAAATCCAGGGTATGTCAGGAAGGGCAGGGCATCCTGCAAAAAAAAAAAAATCCCCACATATCTTTTTATGGAAGCTTGCTCGCTGTGGTGACCCCTGAAGAAGGGAGTAGTCGAAAGAAACATAAATAGCATGAGAATCTTGACAAGACCAAACTTTAAAAAGTTGTTTGCTGCAGTTCTTTGTGCAGTGAGCTGCTTCAGGAGTGCAGGAAAAGCTTGATGGACAGGCATAGATTAAATATCTGTCTGTGTTTTAACAACAGGGGGTAACTGAGATGGATTAATAAATAAAGGGGTGGAGGCCTGCAGACACGGCAGAGGGTTTACTAACACATTAAGTGACTCGTGCAAACTGAACAGAAATGAAGGAGTGATTGAGCGTTATTTGAACAAAAGAGAGGTTAATGGACGTCTGTAGTCAATAACTTCATCATCCCCGTCTTTATCTTTCACCATATTGATCGAATCAAGCTTTAACAAGACAAGACTCTGCTGTAATATTCCTGCCAGTTTTATTCATGTGCTGCACTCAAACTTCTGGAGGTGAGGCGCTGAGGAGAGATGGATGGATTGAGTTGAATAGAAGGAAGATAAAAGACGGGAACAGGAATATTGACCTCCCCTCCATCAACTCTGAGGACTGTGTAACCATCTGCCACTCAAGATCAAGCTCTCCTTATGCAGCGAAAGCAATCTGAGAGTGACGCCCTGACACACGAGCTGCTTTGATCAGAAAACCTGTGGAACTCTCTCTCAGTCCATCTGCTTCTGACAGACTGGATCAGCTCCACGAAGTACCGCGAGGACCTGAAACGTCTTCACTCTGCTGCTGTCTCATCTCACTTGTTTCTTATAAAACTTAAAGTTGAGGAGGACCGCAGTAGCTTGATGGTTAGTGCCGCAGTCTCATAATCCTGAGGCTGCAGGTTCAAGTCCAAGTTACGTCAGGAAGAACAAGTTGTCCAAAACAAATGCCAAATTGCCAAATCTGTCATGTGAGTTCGCTTGCAACCCCAAAGAAAAGACTAAACAAAACTTAAAGGTGAGGTAAAATGTATTAAAACAGGCATAACAATCACACAACCACAATATAATTAGAAAAGTTGGCTTTTCTTCTTATTCATACTGGGTTTCGATCATGAAAGTATGAAAATAAATCAGTCGCTAAAGTTGTCACACAAGCATACAACAAGATTTACAAATGTGTATTAGATGAGTAAATGTACACATTTCAAATTGCACATTTATTTTCTTTAATAATGTTGCATTATTATGTGGAAACGGTGGCCAATGGTTTTGAATCACATGAAAGATTGTGGTAGATTATAGTGAAAAATAAGAGCTTTTATAATGTAAAACATCGATCAAGTGTGAACATTCTACCTCATTATTGGGGTACAGCAGTCCCTTGGTACTTTGCGGTTTATTTTTTGCGGACTTGCTCTATTGCGGTTTTTCAAAATAAGAATGGACATGACACACAATTGGCTGATTGATGGCATGGAATTTTTATTAAAAAATTATTATTTTAAAATTATTTAGCACCAGTGTGCAGCCCACAGCTGTGGGAGAAGCTTCCTGATAAACTGAGCTCGGGCATAGCGGAGAAATGGGCGTGGCCAAGAGTGCAGCCGGAGGCAGAGAGCACAGATCATAATAAGCTCGGGCATAGCGGAGAAATGGGCGTGGCCAAGAGTGCAGCCGGAGGCAGAGAGCACAGATCATAACATTCTGTGCTCTTTTAGAGCATTTAGAGTTTAGAAAGATTGTTTAGAATATTGCAAGAGAATTTACTTACCAAGAAGTAATTTTTCATGGTAAATGTGTGTGTGGAAGGGGGCGAATGTTTTTTTTTTTATGTGAGGGGGACACGGCCCCTTCACATATAATTAATGCAACGCTTATGGTGCAAGAGAAGGGATAGTAATGGACATATTGAACAAAGGATGTTGAATATAGAGGCGCCAGAGGGAAGGAAAGAAGAAAGACAAGAAAAAAAATCTTCATGGGTGTAATGCCGGTTACCCACCGGACCCGTGTCGGGCGGCTGAAGCGGCCGGTTTACATTGAAAGTCTATGTGGAGACGCGTCGAGGCGCGGTGAACCGTGAAGCGGCACGTTTTGAGTGATTGAAGCGGCGCGGCGGCACGCGGCAGTTCCTTTCCACGCACGCGCGCGTCCAAAGCAACCTACGCATTGACCAGCGTCGGATCGAAAAGTTGATGTTTTGCGGCTCGACGTTGCTCGATGCGTCCAGCAACCAATCGGGAGAGCCTCTGCTATGTGATTACACAACGACAACGGGACTTTTTTTGGACTTTTTAAACTTACCCCATCGAGCCTCCATGAATTGGAACCAGACTCCGGTAAGAAACTTGACATTTTTACAGTTGCTGCTGTCCACTCCAGCGTACATCACCCCAAACATAAAACAACATTTTAATCTCAACAAAGACTGTCGGAGCTGCAGTTCGGCTCGTAGAAAACCCACTCCAGTAGAAACGGGGGTCACGTGCTGCTGATTTTATCTGCCAGCAGCATGAAAACACAACAACTGAAGAGCCTCTGCCTCCCCCTAGTGCGCGTCATCAGACGCGTCCCAGTGGGTACCCGGCATCAGTGACAAGCTGCCAAAAGGGGGCGGCAGGAGCGTTCTGACAATTTAGGTGGGCACCCGGCATAATGAAGGAAGACATGCAGACAGCTGCTGTGACAGAGGAGGATGCTGGATAAGGTGAGATGGGGGCAAACAGTCAACTGTGGCATCCACTAAAGGGAGCAGCTGAAAGGTTAAGAAAATGAGAACTTTTTATGTAATGTTGTTACAAACGAGGCTTTGGTGTGCGCTCTATATGTATATGTATTTAAAGGGGACCACACATGCAAAATTCACTTTTTAATGTTTTTTTACTCAACTTTGGGTATTTACTTCATAAAAAAACAGTCCTTGTGCCAAAAAAATGCACCCAGTGGTTTATTTACTCTAAGTAGATTTATTTGTCTGTGATTAAAAACGCTTCGTTTCACACTTCCTGCGGTTTGTGACGTCACAAACCGTAGCCAATCACCTCAAACCTGAGTCCAGCCCCTCACCTAGCAACCCCTGGTGATGCTCCACCCACTTGAGTATAAAAGATGTCACAGTTGCCTAGCGCAGTCGTTCCCAACCCTGGTCCCTGAGGAACACCCATCCTGCATGTTTTAGTTGTTCCTCTGCTCCAACACGTCTGATTTGAATGAAAGGGTGATTAACAGGCTTCTGCCTAACTGAAGGAAGTAATTAAACCACTGCATCAGGTGTGTTGAAGCAGAGAAACAACTAAACCATGCAGGATGGTGTTCCTCAAGGGCCAGGGTTGGGAACCACTGGCCTAGCGGTTTAGGAGCTGATCTGGCGGTCATTTGTTTATTTATTTATTCATTTATTTAGCCCCCGGGGGGCTAGGGGTTTGCCCTGCTCCAGCCATGCAGCACATCTCGAGTAAAACCAGAATGTTTTATTACCTTGTTTGAATGAACTCTGTCTCGTTGAAACTGTGCACACACACTCTCGCGGTTTGGACTTGTTTCTTATATGATGAAGGACTACTTTTGCACAACTGTCAGTTTGGTTGAGCGGTTACGACACTTGAGCGGCACGCAGGAGACCAGAGATCGCATCCTGTCAACGGCATCTTTTTTTCCCCCCCTTTTTTAAAGCCTTTTGTTTCGGAGAAATCGGGGTGAGACTAGATATATACATCGACATAATAATACTTTATAATTGTTATTTTTACGTTTTAGTTCAATTTTTAGTGTAATATCGCTCCCAACGCGCAGCCGGCAGAAAACTGTGCACACACACACTCTCTCGCGGGGCGACAGTCTGTACCATCAAGCACCACTGATCGATATATTTTCAGATTAGCAACTTATTTATTTTAAGAATACCTTTCACTTCATCAAAATCTAATCAAAACTTCAGCGTTCTAAATGTAGGTGGTTGTGATTGTTTCTTATACGATGAAAGACTGCTTTTTGCATAACTGCCCGGTTGGTCTAGAGGTAGTGAATTGGACTCGTCAACCGAAGGACACGGGTTCGCTTCCCGGTCGCGGCATTTAAAAAAAAATTTTTTAAGCCTTTTGTTTTGCAGACCGCCGGCGAAGACACCATCTGCGTGCGGGAGTTGCTGGGAGCTACTGACTTTTGAGGTCCGGGGGTCCGGTCAAAGGTTGCCTCATGCGGATAAATTAACTGGAGACATTCTGTGAACTTTGTTTGTGTGTGGACTGAAGCAGCGATCGCTCCCAAAAGCGCCGCATGCAACGAGCGGAGCTAACACCGCCCGCTCGGAGGAGGAAAAGCTATCATTAGCCTCAGAGGTGGGCTAATGCTAAAAAAAGGAGCTGCAAATGGCGGCGCGCGCAGAGGGCTTTTGGTAAGTTATCTTAAGCTACTAGCACTAACAGTAAGTCAAATGAGTAATAAAAAAGAGCTAATTTTAAAATAACAACATATTAGAGATACTGGCTGTTACAGAGGGCGTAGTTAATGTAAATAGGTCTTTGTAGGGCGTGGCTTTCAGACCTCATTATTCATAAACCGGTCGTTTAGAACGGAAGTGAAATTTGGCAGAATTAGAAAGGGGATATTTTATTATCTAAGCATTATTTTGTGTATAAAATTGACTGAAAATGGTCTGGATAGCCCACAGATAAACCACAAAAAATTATATATCCTACATTTGGTCCCCTTTAAGGCAGTCTAACTTTTCCTGTTCCTAGTTTTTGTTTGCCTTGCTTAAAAGTTGTCAAGTTTAATGTGTTTCCATTAAACCATGGGGGAAAAAAAGGAAAACTGACACTAAACACACTTTCAGCTAATAAAGGTTGACACACAGTTTTATGTTTGTAACAAATAGCTCAGTCTAAGTAGTTCAAGCAGGTGTGAGATGCCATCGACAGGCGCTTCCTTCTGAGAACAGATGAAATATGATGGCTTTGTACACTTGTGAACTTGTGTTCACGTGTACAACTTGTAGTCCCTGCATCTGAGTATGTTTATCAAAGCTGACATGCAAGAGGTTTCTTATCTGAAGGGACTGACGGTGCATCATGGTGCTGTGCTGGGCCGGGTTGAAGCCCATTAGTGACATTCTAGCCGCTGCAGTGTGGATGCCTGTCCCAGCAGTGTAGCTTGTCATGGTGAGAGATTATCCCACCATACTGCCACTCTGCATAGCACAACACACTCCCCTGTGTGTTTGTGGTAGAAGAGGAAGCTTGAAATCATGCACAGAGCCTGTCTTGCTTTTCGTCCCAGTCTCTTTATTTTGGTGCAGTTGTTTCTCTTGGGAAATCGCTGCATTTTCAGATCAACTCCCATTTGAATCACACACAAAAAAGTAAGAGTGCATCAACTTGCATCACTTCATAAAGATTAGTGTTATCATGCACAGTATAAAGATGTGAGCAAATTATTATTTTTGTTGCTTTTTTGTCAAAGAAAGAAAATTGCACAAAGGTTATTGAAATAACTTAATAAAAGTATTAAGAATACAAAAAATTAACCAGTGAACATTAGTCATTGCTTTTATATTTTAGTTTAACAGTATTATTAACATAAAAGTGTTTAAATAAACTTCCCTTGGTGAAAAGAATGATACCTTTAATGATAGCCTTGTTGCACGATTCTCCTCGATTGCAGGCATCAGTGCAATCGAAGGATTTTTGCAACTCACCTGTCCACAGATAGATTGCCTCAGTCCTCCTGAGGAAACTACTCCAGATGTCTCAGGTTAGAAAGGTTCCTTCTCCAACTCCTGTTTCAGCATCTAATAATAATAATAATAATGAATTTAATTTATAACGCACTTTTCATTAACAAAAATCTCAAAGTGCTACAAAGCGCAAAAAAATCTAAAATAAAACAAGTGATAAAACAAGTAAAATCAATAATAATATCAACTAAGATCAAAGATAAAATCATAAGGAGGCAGAGTAGGCTCGCCTAAAAAGAAAGGTCTTCAAGCCGTTTTTAAAGTCAACCAGTGACTGTGGAGCTCTCAGGTACGTAGTCAGGGAGGGAGTTCCATAGGCGGGGGGCAGCCACACAGAATGCCCAGTCTCCCATGGTCCTTAACTTGGTTCGTGTAATGTGTAAGAATATAGGCGTATAGGTCAGTTTACTGACTTACCTATATTTTAGATGAAAGGTTTGAGCAGATTTTATCTACACACATCCATCATCAATATTCACGAGTTCACCCTTTTTCCGGTATTAAGTTGCTTTGACTGTGACTAGACAAATGTAATTTCACGAGAGACTTCAACTTATGTTGGTCCACCAGAAAATAGACCTTTTTTGAAACAATCATAAAAGTACATTAAACATTTGTATCGATATTAGCTCTGATTTACTAACTACTTTGACAAGAATTCAAATTAAAAACAAACAGACCGTTAGGGTCTAACTCCTGTTGGCACATTTACTTAACAGATTAATGACTTAAGAAAAATAAGAAATAGGAAGAAGAAAATAGGATGAATGAAAGCTAAGTTTAACAGAAGTTAATTATTTTGAAATGACAGGGTGACACTTTCCAGAACAGGTCCAGCTAGACTTCTCACCCGTGTAGCATACAATCAACGCCTCGTTACCTGGTGAAGATACTTCTCTGGAGATAAGAGCAACGAAGTTTGTGGACACTAACAGACTGTGTTGTCCAGTTTGACGTCCAGTTGACTTCTGCGCGTGTATGGCTGACAGACGAGCAGAAGTGCGCTTTTTCCGACAGGAACAGAGCCAGCTCCTGGCTGAGTTTCAAAATAAAACTTTCCAGAAAACAAATTATTTCAGAAATGAGTGAATGAGTCCACAGCACGGCTTTACTGTGACTCTGCTGAGAACGTAGGTCTAATTGACATTTGACCAGGACATTCACCAGCTTCCAGAGAAAACCAAGTTGTTTAGTTAGTTCTCTCCCACACACTAAAGTCCAAACAGAAGTAAGACTTTATATGGAGGGCGGAGTCTGCCCACCTCCTGAATGGCTACTGGCTGGTTTAACAAAATAACGGATGGATTTTTCATCCCCATAGGCAGAAGGTCTCTGAAGGACAGTAGGAAAACTTGTTTAAAGAATCGGCCAGATGGCCGCTTGTGAGCACAGAGAATATTATAGCTACCTTCACAGACAACACAAAAGAAGCTGCAAGTTAAAAGTTTACCCTGAACTTGTGCCTTAGATTCAAAGCCTGCTTGTTCTGCAGAAATAAACCAGCAGGCTGCCCCATGTAGGGGGCAGGTACATGTCTTGGACCTAGGGGGTATAGAGTGTGCATCGGGATTATGAATGGAGCGTGTCGTTATTGTTTGTCTTTCTGTGACTGAGGGTGAGGATGAGGGTGGGTGTGAATGAGTGTGTCTGTGTATGAATGTTTAAGTGTCAGGTTGGGATTTGGACTGCCCCCTCTCTGATACTTCTGAGGCTACCTAGTGTCGCGCTCCTGCCACGTGGCCCCCTGGTAGGTGTTCCTCTGCCTGCGGGCGTGCTTGGGGCCCTCACATCTGGGGCTGGGCGCTTGGGCGCTTGTCGGCTCGGCCTGGTGGCTGCCTGGTGGGGCTCGGGTCCTCTGGTCCTGTCGGGTCTGGGCCTGAGGGATGGGCGTCCCCGGTGCCCGAGCCTCGGTGACCGGCCCTGGGGCTACGTCGGTGCAGCGGGCTCCGGCGGGGGCCTGTGTATTTGTCGCGGTTGACCCCGGGGGGTCATGTGTGTGGTCGCTGGTGGGGTTCGTCCGGTTCTTCCCCTTGGTCGGATCTGGGGAGTGGACAAGTGGCTCGTCCTGTTCGGGTGGTCCTGGGGACTCTGGGCTCGGGGTCCTTCCTGGGGTCTTGGGCCTTGATCGCCCCTTCGTCTGTCTCGGGCTTTGGGGGGACGGATCTCTGATGCTTCACAGTTGCTGCTAAATGTTCTATTGGAGGAACCTTATTCACTTATGCATGCTCACAACCACACACAATTGGATGCAGGGATGTATATGTAGATATATGCAGATATGTAGATGGGTATATGAATGAATATAAATGTATATGTATGTATACTGTATATATATTTGTAGGTATGGGTATGTGTATTTATAGAATTCTACTGCAAGGTCATGAATATTATTAGTCTTTATGCTTGTATGTTTCGTTGCTGTGTTCTGTCATGTGCTTTGCAGGATTGTGGATGGAGGTTTGGTGTGTTTGCCTTGTGCTCTTTTTGTGGATAATTGTTGTTGTGTTGTCTTACTTTCTCTTTTCTTTCTTTCTTTCTTTCTCTCTCTAAAAAAAAAAAAAAAAATAAAAAAAATAAAAAAAATACATATTGGAGTGAGAGGATGGCTATAAGGTGTGAAGGGAGGCCATCTATAAATGGAAAAAAAAATAAAAAATAAACCAGCAGAAGGGTCAAACTCATGCAAGTAACAGATCATCATTAAATGACAAAAGTATACTGTTGATCAATTCTGAATTAACACACATTAAAAGAAAGTTCTTTCTGATTGATTGGTGTCCATTAATTCAAAATAATTGTAACAAAATAGTGTCCACTTGTCTTCTTCAGAGCTCAAGAAAGTGTAACACTCAGAGTCTCAGAGAGATGTGAAGAGGTTTAAATCCCATAACGGACATGAGAGTGCTGTATTGCTACAGTCCCCCTTTTTGGAAGTCATCGCCTGTCCTTGGAGATGAGTTCCAACACGAAAGGATACCACCGAATGTCTCTGACCTCTATGTAATCCAGCAAGTGGATTTTTTTTTTCAAAATTATACTCCCATAACGTTTTTGGAAATTCCATACTGTTTGTAAGTAATCCCATTGCGGTAAGCTTTCAATCCTTTGGAAAACATAGTCTGTTAACCCATGGAAAACTGAGTCTGTGATCCATTGGAAATAAAGTCTTATAATCCACAGCGGTAATTCCACAACGATTGGGGTTATTGATTTCATGTATTGCTACAAATGTGAAGGAGATTACTGTTCTTTGATCGTAGAGACCGGGTGGATGAATATGGTGCAAGAATGTCCTTTAGGTAATCTGGTGAAGTTCCGTGTAAGCATTGGTGTGTATTGAGAGCAGTTTTGTACTGAATTCTGTAGGTGACAGGAAGCCAATGAAGGTTATGGAACTATATTCCATATAGTTTCCATAATATTTAGATTATGGCTCAGAAAGCCATTTCAGAATAGTCTAATGTTTTCTAAAAAAGCTAAGTCTGGTCCTCTGGACATTCAAAAAACAAAACAAAGCAACAACAAACACAAAAAAATGTAGAAACGTTTCGTCTTTCATCCGAAAGACTTCCTCAGTCTAAGCTGCTGTATTCAGCTCAGTCTTATAAATAGCACCCTCCCACAGTGGATCAACCAGTTGGCTGATGACAGCCGAAACCAGCTGCTCACATGATCAAGGAGGACCATCAGCCTGACGATGGATCGTTAACACCCTGATGGTTGTTTGCTATTCACAGAGGGCTGAGTGATACTAGCAATAACAGCATTGTAAGAGGGGGACAGTTGAACCCGGAGGCCTCCACCTCTGTTTAATGATGGACGGTTTCTTTTCACAAAGATGGCCTCCTTTACTCCTCTCTCAAACCATTGTTCCTCTCTATCAAGGATGTGAACATCTTCATCCCTGTTTTGTTCTTAGATATTTTTTGGTGTTTTAGTTGTGTATTTTTCATCAATTAATCAATGAACTTTCTGGTTCATAACATACAGTATTATGAAATGGAGACATCTTTGACAGCTTGCTCACAAATATAGCAAATAACCAATTAAGCAAGTAATCAATAAAACTAAAAACATTGTTAAAGCATTTCTACAACAGTATTAAAAGGCCTATGATTCATCTATGATGAATCATAAAAACATCACAGTGGGCAGTGGTTGTCATTTGATGTAAGAATAACTTTACAACAGAACCCTTTTCTGGGTGAAAATAGCAAAAGCAACAAATGGTTTTCTGTTTCGGTTCTTTGTTAGTGGGACCTTCATTCTCTTGTCAGATGGCAGCAACAATGAATGATGGTTGCAGGGTGGGTCATTGTATTATTTTACAGAAACTGATTAATTAGGGGCAGCACGGTGGCACAGCTGGTAGAGCTGCTGTCTCTCAGTGAGAAGTCACTGGATCAAATCCAGGCTGGGACTTTTCTGTGTGGAGTTTGCATGTTCTGTCCGTGCTGTGTGGTTTTTCTCCGGGTACTCCGGTTTCCTCCCACAGACCAAAAACATGCATGTTAGACTGATTGGTAACTCTAAATTGTCCCTGAGAGTGCAAGTGAATGGTTGTTTGTCTCGTTTGTCTTTATGTGTCCCTGTTATGGACTGGAGACCTGTCCAGGGTATCCCCTCCTCTCGCACAGGGACTGCTGGACATGGGCAACAGTGACTCGTGGTCGAAAAATGAAGAAGCAGGTGAAGATAATGGATGGCTGGATGGATGGATGGATGGATGATTTTTCAGTTTGTCACATTTGCGGATGAGCAATTAATTTACCAGCCTGTTTGATCACCCATTGCAACTTGTTCCTTCTCTGGTTAGGAGACAGTTAATAACAGTTCTATTAAAGGATTTAACACTTTTAAGAAGTTACCTGTACATCAGTTGCAGCATGTTTCCTGGTATTAAAGCTCCTTAGCTCATGTAGTAGATGGAGACACTGTCTAGTCTGTTTGCAAACATGGTCAGCAATAGACTTAAGTCAGCTTCTTGTCATTGTTTTGGGATATTTAAATTCAGTCACTTGTTCCTCCTTTCATGATAGAAGGCTAGAATGCAGATTTGGTTATAGCTGCTACCATTCTACCTACCAGGCAATCTCCTTTGTTTTATTGGCATTAGCTTCCAGCAAATTGTCAACAAACTACGCAAAGTTGACCTATGAGCTGGCTTTTGCACAATAATAATGTGAGGGTGATTGGTCTAAAATAATTATGAACCTATGTGTGTCCAGTTATTGGCACAGGGACAATAGTTAGGTCATTACTCGTTTGGAAAAACCATGACCTGTGACCGAAACCAAGCTTTCTCAAACTGGGCTGCACATTTTACTCCACATTGCCATGATAGTCAAGATTGAATTGTACCCTGTACAGATTCTAGACAACCTGTACCAGATGCAGCAAAGGAGCCGCGCATCATAACAAAAACCCTCTCCATGTTTCATTTTAGGTACCATGATGTTTTGTTTGTTTCATGTACTATGGTCTTGTTTCCTTCATAAACTGGTCTGTGAATGTAGAACTAACGCAACTCCATCCTTCAATCCATCTATCTACTATCTTTACCTGCTCCTTCCTTTTTGGGTCACAGGAGTCACTGGTGCCCATATCCAGCAGTCACTGTATGAAAGGTGGGAGATGACAGGTCTTCAGTCCATCACAGGGCCACATAGAGACAAACGATGCAAACAATATAGGAAGCTAATCCTGGGTGTCTTCAGCTAACAGGTTGATTCACTTGGAGAAGGTGCTATTTGTAGCATTGAGTTTGTGGCAGGGTCTCGGACTGATGAAGTCTTTCAGATGAAAGATGAAATGTGTCAACCAAGAAGAATCCATCCAGAGGATCTGACTTTACCTTTTTGGGGACATCCATTCACTTTCTCACTCTCACTAAGGGAGAATTTAGGTACCTATCATCCAAAGATACAAAGTACATGTATTTGGTTTGTGGGAGGAAACCAGCGTAATATGAGAAAACAGAAAGGTCCTGGGCCTGGATTTGAACCAGCGGCTATCTTGATGAGAAGCATCATTTCTACCAACTAAGCCACCGTGCTGCCAATTATTGCTAAAAACATTATTCTAGATGCTTTGTGGCTTGTCAATATGCATTTAGACATTTTCCATTTTCTCTTTGTTATGATTTGGTGTCCTTCTTGGTCGTCTTTCATTAAGTCCACTTTGGTGCAAACAGCGGTGGATGTAGTGATCTGGCAAAACTCAAAACAATTACCTCTATTGTTTATATGTATGTATGTATGTATGTATGTATGTATGTATGTATGTATGTATGTATGTATGTATGTATGTATGTATGTATGTATGTATGTATGTATGTATGTATGTATGTATGTATGTATGTATGTATGTATGTATGTATGTATGTATGTATGTATGTATGTATGTATGTATGTATGTATGTATGTATGTATGTATGTATGTATGTATGTATGTATGTATGTATGTATGTATGTATGTATGTATGTATGTATGTATGTATGTATGTATGTATGTATGTATGTATGTATGTATGTATGTATGTATGTATGTATGTATGTATGTATGAATGATGAATGTATGTATGTATGTATGTATGTATGTATGTATGTATGTATGTATTGTATGTATTGTATGTATTGTATGTATTGTATGTATGTATGTAAGGTCACAAATCAAGGTCTTTGCTTGTCCCGAACATAACCGCTTATCCACTCAAGATAATTCAACAACACTTCACACACATTTGTACCACCACTGGACAGTGTGTCCCATAATCTTGTCATTGCCCCAGGCCACAAATCAAGTTCAAAGGTTATTCAAGGTATTTGCTTGCCTGGGCTATTGCTATAGATTGTTGTAATGTGTTAATAGTTTGTTGGCAAGTGTATAATACCATACCATTACCATACCATGGTGTATACGGTACTTTTGTTACATGTGTGTGACTTCTTGGCATGTTTGTCTTGGCATCTTTTTTTTTTCTTCACGTCTGTGTATAAAAAAGTTTGTGACCTCCTTCCATTGAGCTCCTTTAGAGGAAAATAAGTGACGTGGGAAGCAACAGACTTCTTGCTGTACCGAAATGTGTGTACACATGTATGTACAATAAAATATGCTCACCGTTGTTGTTTTTTTAAATTTTTTTAGTTTTTTTTTTCTCTAAAGCACACTGCCGGATAGAATCAAATCATTTCTGCAACTCGGTCAAACATGGCTGTAAACATGTCTTTGTGATTGTTAATTCATTGTTTGTTAATTAATACTGAATCTGCATTACACAAGATAGTTTATGTGGCTTTGTGTGAATAATTCTATTGGGTTAATGTTGCCAGTTTCTGGCAGAGTAAAAAAACTTGGATGTAAAAATGGGATGACGCCTGTGTTTTTCTCACAGACACTCAGAAACAAACACTTCTGGACATTGCTTCAAAGGAAACGTGTGGAGAGGTCATAGAGTCATTTGAAGATTACCTTCAGGCTCTCACTGGACACCGATAAAAGATAAGGACCAATCACTTAACAAAGCTAAGCGATGAGATCATCCTTCAGTGCCAGTACATCACATCACACAATAACTCTAGGATATTTGTATGCTGGGAGAGACAATAAGGCATCTGACATTTAGAGGAGACACATTCTGCCCTTTCAATCCGTGTATGGTTCGTTCTTTGGTTTTTCCGTTTCAAAACAAAATCGAAACGGAAAAACCAAAGAACGAACCATACACGGATTCCTTTTATCACAAATTGACATGATATCATGAAGTCCTAATAAAGTATCCCTGACATTTTTCAGACAAAACGCATCAGAATTACTATGAATCGCTCAATGAAGTTTGTTTTTAGACACGTTTTATTGCAGATCATTTTAGGGGTGCCGTTACAGTGGATTGCAAAAATATCCAATATCCATATAGTCTTTGTTTTGTTGCTTTATAGCCTGAAATACATTTTTGATTTTTTGTTTGACTATATGTAGTAATTATTCAAAAACACTTCAAAATAATAAAATTTATTGTGGGAAAAAAATTCAGAATACAGATATGTACAGTATAGAGAAAAACAAGGAGCTCAAGGAACACTGAGCTCCTTGTTTTGGAATTAGCCAAAATAGATAAAACTAGCACAAAAACTGCAAAATAGCTGAAATAGCAGTAAAGCTGGAACTTGCATAAATAAGCTGAAAGGATTATAACGAGATGAAATTAGCAGAAATAAGTTAGAAGAAGCACAAAAATGTTGTAGTTCGCAGAAAGAATCAGAAATAAGCACAAAACAGCTGAAAGTAGCTGAAAAGTTTAAATTTGCAGAAGGAAGCTGAAAGAAGCTGAACCTGAACAAAATGTGAAAGGATCAGTAAAATGTTGCAAACAGATCTAAAGATCTGAAGGATGTAAAATGAGCTCAGTTCATTTCCTATGAGGAAAAAATAGCTGAAAAAGCAAAAAATGTCAAAAATCTAATGTTACACCAATAACAAAGGTCGTAGCATGATTGTCCTGAAAGAGCTGAACATTTTAATTTATTTTTTTTTTGTCTTGAAATTTTTTTGAAATTTGATTTATGATTTGTTGAAATAGCACAAAATTGCGGAACGAGAAAGATGCAGAAAAACATCCATCCATCCATTATCATTTACCCGCTTCTTCCATTTTTTGGTCACAGGGTCGCCAGTGCCCATGTCCAGCAATCACTGTGCGAGGGGCGGGGTACACCCTGGACGGGTCGCAAGTCCATCACAGGGCCATACAGAGACAAACAACCAGTCACTCCTTCACTCACACCTAGGGACAATTTAGAGTTACCAATCAGTCTAACATGCATGTTTTTGGACTGTGGGAAGAAACTGGAGTACCCGGAGGAAACCCACGCCTGCATGGGGAGAACATGCGAACTCCACCCAGAAAGGACCCTGGACCGGGATTTGAACCAGGGACCTGCTTGCTGAGAGGCAGCAGCTCTACCAGTTGTGCCACCATGCTGCCTGCAGAAGAGCATAGCAGAAAAATGGATCACAATAGAGTGAATTCTTCATAAACATTCACACCTTTCCTGTTTCTTTTTCTTCGACAGATCAAGATGGCGCTGAGCCCAGTGCTAACTCTGTGTCAGCTTTCAATCTTCTGCGTTTGTCCGGCTACACTGGAAGACAGGAGTGGCTGCAGAAGTCCCAGCAGCTGCTGACAGCATTTTCTGACCGGCTGACCAGGATTCCCATAGCCCTGCCTGAGATGGTCCGGGCTCTCATGGCTCAACACCACACACTCCAACAAGTAATGAAGCCTCTCTGCACACAACTAACGACTGCATAAAACTATCAATTCTGTTCATTGTATTACCGTATTCGTCGGTCTATAACACACAGTTTTTTGCTCATTTGAATGTCCTGCGCATTACACACCGAAGCGTGTTATTTATGGATTTGTTCCCATATTTTTAGACACATTTTTGGCTCTGATTCGCCGTTTTTCATTTTGGGCAAAAAATGGTGCAGTACCACTTTTGTCCGCTAGGGAGACACTTCCAGACCGTTTCTAGCTCATGTGTCCGAAAAAAGCCTCCTCTGGTCGGACTGACTCTGTCGCTGCCCGCCCCCTTCTCTGGATGTAGCTGCTGTTAGCTGTGAGGTTCGCTGTTTTTTTTAGCAAGATAACTCATAAACCACTAGCGGATTTTTAAATCCAGCTGATTTGAACATTTGTGAATTGGTTAAGCTCAGGAACCCTCGTGCTATAATGTCAGCTAAGAAATATATTTTTTAAGCGTTTATTTACCATAGCTAAATTTAAAGAAATAAAGCGTCCCACCCGCCTGCATGCAAATCGGCGAACTACTTTTTAAAATCCAGCTGATTTGAACATTTCGTGAAACGGTTAAGCTCAGGAACCCTTGTGTAATAAAGTCAGCTAAGAAATATATTTTTTCTCAGCAAAGAAATAATAGTTTTTACCGTGACTCTGTCGTCTCTGCAGGAGGTGGTCAGCCACTTGAAGCCAACAGGTTCACCAAGTGATGCTGTTCCTCCTCGTTTATTCAAAGAGGTTTTCATCACTGTAGGTCCTTCAGTCCTGGCTCTTCTGAACAGCAGTCTGTCCTCTGGTGTGGTCCCTGGACATTTTAAACATGCAGATGTCCAGCCTCTCATTAAGAAACCCACTCTTGACCCCTCTGTTCTTGCTAACTACAGGCCCATCTCCAAACTGCCATTTCTTTCAAAAATGCTCGAGAAGGTTGTGTACAACCAACTATCAGCATATTTGGAAGAACAGAACATTCTCGAGGTTTTACAGTCTGGTTTTAAAGCTCTGCACAGTACAGAATCTGCTCTTTTAAAGGTTTTTAACGACATATTTTTAGCAACAGACTCTGGTGACAGTGTTGTCCTCCTGCTTTTAGATTTATCATCTGCTTTTGACACCGTGGACCATGACATCTTACTATGTCGTTTGAAACAATGGGGGGGTGTCAGCGGTGCAGCACTGAACTGGTTTAGGTCCTACTTAGCCGACCGTACTTTCTGTGTCCGCCTTGGTGACCATGAGTCCTCCTCTGCTCCTCTTCTGTGTGGGGTTCCTCAGGGCTCAGTCTTAGGCCCCCTCCTCTTCACACTGTACCTGCTCCCTCTTGGCTCCATTCTTAGAAAATATGGGATCTCCTTTCATTGTTATGCGGATGATACGCAGATTTATGTCCCGCTTCAGAAAAAGGACTCCAACTCTCTGGCCCCTCTGTTTTCATGTCTGGAGGACATCAAAGCCTGGATGGCTGTGAACTTTTTAAAGTTTAATGAGGGGAAGACTGAGGTGATGGTTTTTGGAAGCTCCACTGAGACTCCCAAGGTCAATGTTGGTTCCTTGGCTCAATACATCAGACCTATTGTTACAAACCTGGGGGTCAAGATCGATGCCGGACTAAAATTAGAAAACCACATCAGAGCAGTTGTTAAAACTAGTTTTTTCCACCTGAGGCAGCTGGCTAAGGTGAAGCCAATTCTTTCCAAGCAGCATTTTGAAACAGTAGTTCACGCCTTTGTGACCACACGGCTGGACTACTGTAATGCACTCTATATAGGAATCAGTGATTCATGTATCTCTCAGCTTCAGAGGGTACAGAACGCCGCTGCACGACTTTTAACTGGCACACGAAAGTTTGACCACATTACTCCTGTTTTAGTCTCCCTGCACTGGCTGCCCGTACATTCCAGGATTCATTTTAAAGTTCTTTTATTTGCTTTTAAAGCGCAAAATGGTCTTGCCCCGCCCTATCTGTCCGAGTTGCTGCAGCCATACACACCCTCTCGATCCCTCAGGTCATGTGATCAGCTGCTCCTGAGTGTCCCAAAGACAAAACGCAAGCTCAGAGGAGACCGTGCTTTTGCTGTGGCAGCTCCTAAACTGTGGAACAACCTTCCCTTGAACATCAGACAGGCCTCTTCCCTGTCTGTTTTTAAATCTCTTCTTAAAACCCATCTCTTCTCCCTGGCCTATGACACCATCTGCGATGTTGACTTTTAATAATTTTAGTCGCTTGTTTTATCTGATTGTATGATTCCTCAACTTTTATTATGTGACTCTTATTTATTTTAATCATTTTATTACCTGATTGTGATTGTTTTGTTGTGTGTACAGCACTTTGGTCCTGTAGGTGTTTAAAGTACTCTATAAATAAAGCTGGTATGGTATGGTATGGTGTTATCTTGTAAAGTCCTTCGTGCTGGCTCGCTTATGTGGTCGCCATTTTAAGCAGGGCAAACGAGGCGCTGACGCGTCGCGTAGCGGTGACGCATAATAGATGCGTGGTAAGCACCGAAGCGTATTATTTACGGATTTTTTCAAAAATATTGGCAATAATTGGACAAAGCGTGTTAAACACAGACGAATACGATATAAATAAAGCTTGTGGATCTATTTCCCTGTTTTAGCTGTACTTCATTATCATGGCAGACCTCTCTACTGTAGCAGAAACGTCTGTTTTTAATCGTGTCTATCGTGAGGTCTAAAACACAGCTCAGCTCAGGGAGCGAGTTTGTTTACCTGAGAGTCTGCTGAAACTCATTTCCATGTCCAGCTACTGAAAGCAGCAGGCACTTCTGCTGGCATCACAAATGCCGTGAGCACAACAGACTGTTCAGTTTACTGATACGCAGAAACTGAACAAAACAAAACACAACAATGAATAAGAAGCTGTTTAAGTAATGAATGTGCACATTTTGTTTTTGCTGAAGCATTTCTGTTCAGTAACAACACAGAAAAATACAAAAATTTGAACGGCTAAATTTTGGGATGAACAAACAAAAAAAAACTACAACACAGATTCTGTTCATAACTTTTATGGACAGAATTTCTCGGTGCAGCCAGGAGGTGGAGGGAGTCCCGTTTGGTGACCTCAGGATTCCATGTCTGCTTTTTGCAGATGATGTGGTCCTGTTGATGTCACCGTGCCGTGAACTTCTGAGCGTGAAGTGGCTGGGATGAGAATCAGCTCCTCCAAATCTGAGGTCATGGTCCTCAATCAGAAAAAAGTGGATTGCTCTCTTATGCCCTTTATCCACAGGGCCTGTTCGCGCTCGTTCGGTCTCCTTCGTAACTAGTTAACAACTAGTTATGGACAGTGCTTTAAAGCACTCTTATTTATTTTAATCATTCAATCA